>PVHY01011064.1:0-49412 GCA_004024945.1 Uropsilus gracilis | reverse complement strand
CCATGGACTCAAGCAATCCCTGGTCTCAGTCTTCCAGTGCTGGGATTACAGGTGTGCTACTGTGCCCAGCTTGTTTACTTTTAATATTGACTCGTTTCTATTTTCCTCTTGTTTAAATAATGCTCAGAAATGAATGCATTTAAATTTTGTTTCCCATGCAAATCAAAACCACAATGAGATACCACCTTACACCAGTAAGAATGGCCACATCCAAAGAATGGGCAACAACAAGTGCTGACGAGGATGTGGAGAAAAAGGAACACTCTTACACTTCTAGTGGGAATGTAAACTGGTCCAACCTCTATGGAAAGCTGTGTGGAGGACACTCAAACTAAAGAAAATGGATCTACCACTTGACCCAGCAATTGTTCTCTTGGGAATCTACCCAAAAGAGATTCCTCAATGTGGGTACAAAGGGACACCTGTGCTTGGATGTTTACCACAGCACTATTTATAATTGCAAGGACATGGAAGCAACCCAAGTGGCCCAAAACAGATGACTGGTTGAAAAAAATGTGGTAGTTATACACGATGGAATACTACTCATCAATTAAAAATGACAAATTCGACGACTTTTTGACAACATGGATGTACTTAGAAGGAATCATACTAGCAGAAGCAAGTCAAAAAGAGAAAGACAGAAGTCAAATGGTTTCACTAATATATGGGACATAATGAAAAAAAAAGTAAATAAAAGCCATGTGGAAAAGATAAAACAGGCTGAGCACCAAACTGAAGTACACAACAATGGACAGGAGGGAAAGGGGGGGGGGTGAGAGGTGAGGGTGGGGGGGTAAGCCCCTGGGATTGCAAAGATGTGAAATTTATATATAAATAAATTTAAAAAAAAAATAAATTTTGTTTCCCTTTGGAAATGAGGGACTTAGATTAAAAACAGGGACATTTTCACAGTTGTATTTTAATTTAGTAAGTCAACCATTTCAGATGGCATGAAGCAACCTCTCTTTACCTATGCCAAGTGCCTCGCTACTTAGAGGATTTCACACAATTTAAGATGTGCTTGAAAAAGACTGAGGGCAGTTTGTTTATGGAAATATTTGGCAGCCTCTCCTGTTTTCCCCATGGGCAACAAAATTGCACTTTAAAAAATGAACTGTGCTAATTTCTACAAGTCTCTACTGATATAAACAAAGGAATGAATAAGTAAATGAATGGCAGAGAAAAGATAAATCCCTGGTGAAGAAAAATCCCAGGTAATTTACATAGATACTTTGTCAGCAAGGAGTTGAAGCATCACTCCCCACTCTGAATATAGACTACACATGGTGATTTCCTTCCAAAGAGCACAGTATAGTAAAGAATACCTTGGAAAAATCTCACAGGACCTCAGCCTGGTGATTCAGGTCAATATCAACAGTGATAAGTCATTTGAGAATAATACACTTAATATAATTCAATAAAACTGGCACCTAACCTAGTCACAGTGAACTTTTTTCCCCCAGTCTCATTGGGGAAAATTTTTTTCAAAAATCCCAATTGAGAAACAGTCTACAAAATACCTTAATGGGCAATCCTCAAAAGTGTCAAGGTCAGCAAAAAGTGTTCAGCTAAGAATGTAAGAAACTAAGAAGCTGTAAAATGACATCCTGCATGGGAATTTGGATAGAATAGAAACAATACATGAAGAAAAAGTTATCTGAATAAAATAAGTTCTTTTGGTGGTAGTACTGTAACAATAATTGTGCTTTCATTGTAATAAATGTATCACACAAATTACCATGTGAATAATAGAAGATTAAACTGAGTTGTGGGGTGTATGAGAACTCTGTGGAGTATCCATAACTTCTCTGTAAATCTAAATTGTTCTAAAAAATAAAGTTCATTAAAAAAGTAAAGCCAGGCTGGGCATGGTGGCGCATGCCTGTAAGCAGCAGCCTAGGAAATCGCAGCAATCACCAGGGATTGAGGTTCGAGTCCTGCCGGGGCACGTAGCAAGACCTAGTTCCAAAAAATATAGCTGGGTGTGGTGGCGCGCATCTGTAATCCCAGCTACCTGGGAAGCTGAGGCTGGGGATTGCTTGAGTCTGTGGTACCCCGGGCAACATAAGCCTGCGGTTCCATGGGCAAAATAAGCGAGACCAAGTCTCTGAATGAATGAATGAATGAATGAATGAATGAATGAATGAATGAGAAAGCAAGCAAGCTGCAAGCCAGCCGGGCAGGGTGGTGTGTGCCTATAAGTGACAGCTATGGAGTTGCAGCAGGGTCTAGGGATCGTGGTTCGAGTCCCACCCAGGGCAACACAGTGAGACCTAGTACCAAAAAATAGCTGGGTGTGGTAGTGCAAGTCTGTAATCCTAGCTACCTGGGAAGCTGAGGCTGGGGATTGCTTGAGTCCGTGGTTCTACAGACAACGTGAGCCTGCGGTTCCATGGGCAAAACAGTGAGACCTAGTCTCAAAAATAAGCAAACAAACAAACAAACAAACAAATAAATAAAGCCAAGCTGGGCATGGTGGCACGCACCTGTAATCCCAGCTACCTGGAGGCTGAGCCTAGGGATCACTTGAGTTGCAGGTTCGAGACAACCCCGGGCAACACAGTGAGACCTAGTCTCTAAAAAATTTTAAAAATAAAAATAAAACCAAAACAACCTGTGCTGTAATAATTATTTTACATCATCAGACACATTTCTAAATGTGCAATATTCAAAACAAAAAAATTTTAAGCCTTTTTGATTTGCTGTGCCAAGTAATTTAGCCTCAACGTTAGCTTTACAAAGGAAGAAAAGGATGTTTTCTGAGTTAATGAAAAATTGAAAAATAAATATTTTAATAAGTTAAATGAACCTGCAATACTCCTTAAAGAGCATTTTACACTCATTCTGTAAATACCCTCTTTGAATTCCTGGCACTTATTAAAATTTGTGTGTTTTATTGACTAAGGGATTTAAAGCAAAGAAGTATGTCATTTTCTGCTTAAAATGTTTTTCTCATTTAACCCTGTTCTTTGCTTCCTTTTCATTAAGCCTTTACTATTCTGCCAAAAATGCCCACTGTGTGAGAGTTTTTATTTTAAAGTTTATTTTTTAAATTTACATAAATGTATTTTTTGACTGTGTTCTCTCAAGATGTTGATACTTCCCATGAAGTTTGGAGGACATCATTTAATAATTCAGAAATCGAGAATTCGGTAAATATGTCTATCCCACTGTTTGATGAGAAAAATACAGCTAATTTTCAGCAGCTAATGGCAATCTACATAGTTACCTGGTACCCAAATACTGGAGAGTAGTGGAGAATAATAAGCTGTGTTATCATTTAGATCGAGGGTAAGTGGTAAGCAAATAAGAATGAGCTCCTCAATGTACTGTACAGATTAGGAGATGACCTCACAGCAAAAAAGGGGAACTACATCAATTCTAATGTTAGAAACCCTAATATGGAACTTGCATTGGGCTGAGGTTATACAAGGAACAAGTACCTCCTCACGTGAAGTACTTCCTCACACACCTCCTCAAAAGTCCCCAGCAGCTTTAGAGTTCCTTCGATTCATTTCCACAGCATTTTTGGGCAATGGCTTTGTGCTACATCTCTGGGATAGGCAGTGATTAGGATACAGTCACTCCCTTCCCTAACAGTTGGAACCACTCAGGGGAAAGAGATCAAGGCTAGAATGTTCTTATGGTGAGACCGCTAGAATGTTCTCATGGTGAGACCCACCTGTCATATCAAAGAGTCACAGCAAAAGCACTACTCCCGAATTTCTGCTCTTACTTCTTCTGGAATCTCCTCCCTCCTTGAAGCCCCACCTGAGTGTTTACCAAAAAGAGAATTCTCTCATTGCTAATAATTGCAAGAGATCTATTGGAAGTCATTGCTGAGGTGGTTAAAATTGACTTAGCACTTTTCATACTGATTTCCCTCCAAAACATGTTTTTAGAGTAGGGCTAATTGATGATTGAAGGCCGGGCACAGTGGCACGTGCCTTTAATTGCAGCCTACGGAGTGAGGCCGGGACTAGGAATTGCTTGAGTCCGAGTTTGAGACCCACCTGGCACAACATAGAGAGACCTAGTCTCAAAAAATAGCTGGGCATAGTGGTGCATGCCTGTAATCCCAGCTACCTGGGAAGCTGAGGGTGGGGATCGCTTGAGTTCCATGGTTCTCTGGGCAGCGTGAGCCCGCAGTTTCCCAGGCAAAATAGTGAGACCTAGTCTCAAAAAAAAAAAAAAAAAAATGATGATTGGTATATATTCCTAAATGTCACTAGTCTTGTATTATTATTATTATTATTTTTTAGACTAGATCTTGCTATTTTTGCCCATGGAACCACAGGCTCTCATTGCCCGGGGTACCATGGATTCAAGCAATCCCAGCCTCAGCTTCCCAGGTAGCTGGAATTACAGGTGCGCGCCACCACGCCCAGCTATTTTTTTGGAAGTAGGTCTTGCTACGGGCCCCAGGTGGGACTAGAACCATGATCCCTAGCCCCGGCCGCTTCATAGGCTGAAGCTTACAGGCCCGAGCCACCGTGCCTGGCCTACTAGTCTCGTATTAAACCAGCAGTCGTGCTGGGCGTGGTGGCATCGCCTTTAATCCCAGCCTAGGAAGGGAGGCCGAGACAGGAATCGCTTGAGTCCACAGGTTTGAGACCTGCCCGAGGCAACATAGCAAGACCTAGTCTCAAAAAACAAAAAATAGCTGGGTGTGGTGGCATGTGCCTATAATCCCAACTACCTGAGAGGTTGAGGCTGGGGATTGCTTATGTCCGCGGTACCCCAGGCAACATAGTGAGAGCTCGTCTCAAAAACAAAACAAGGCCGGGCATGGTGGCGCATGCCTGTAAATGGCAGTTTAGGAAGCTGTGGCCGGGGCCAGGGATAACAGTTCGGGTCCCACCGGGGGCATGTAGTGAGGCCTAGTTCCAAAAAAATAGCTGGGCATGGTGGCGTGTGCCTATAATCCCAGCTACCTGGGAAGCTGAGGCTGGGGATTGCTTGAGTCTGTGGTGCTCTGGGCCTGCAGTTCCACAGGCAAAAATAGTGAGACCTAGTGTCAGAAAAAGAAGAGAGAAAAAGAAAACAAAACAAAACCAAAACAAACAAAGAAAAACAAAAACAAAAAAACCCCAGCAGTCCCCTTCATTTTCTAGTCCGTTTCTGGCAACACAATTCCAAAACCATTTATTGAAGTTTTGGTCCAATCTTAATTCAACTATTTCTTCTGTGCCCTTGGTAATATACTTAGTGATGACAGCAAAACATTGTGATTCTCATAAAACATTTGGTCACATAGCAAAACTTGAGAGATTCTGTGCCCTTAAGCTAGTTTTTCCCCTGTGCTCTAATTCTCAGATCAATCATTACAGTTACCTTTTGTTGCATTCCAGTGGCTGCATAAAATCTGTAATAAAAAGAATAATTAAACACAGTTCATCTCAGTGCAGCTTTACTCAAGGAGCCCAGACCGCTTCAGGGAAGGACTGTAAAATATGAAATGAGAGCCAGACAAAGAGTATCTGAAATCAGACAGAATTCCTAAGTGTTTGGAGGTTCATATATCCACTTCTCCCTTATTTAAAAGATGAACCTTTGTTGTGGTATTAGAACAAGAGATCAGTATCTGCTGAGCCTTATTCAGTTCTTGGTGTCCAGGCCATTGAACAGGGCTAAATGATGTCAACCATCAAAGGGAGATAATTGTAATGAAAAGGCAAAAATAACAGACCCTTGCACACCAGATTGTTTGCATCCATTCAAAGCAAAGCATTACTTTTTTGAGAGCAGAATTTCTCAGGTCTTGACTATCATGACTTATCCCCGTCCTGGAACTCCGTAACCCCACAGTTCTGGCCTACCCAGCCTCCTGTTCATCCCATCCCAGTTCTCTGGAATGATTTCTGAGAGAGGGAGCACAGTTGGAAGCCAGCAGGTGAGTGGTGGTGTCTCTCAGCGGGGCATCTTTGTCATGCTGTCATGGCTTTCACCTGGAAAATTGCAGCAGTCATAAGGGGACCAACTACCCTTCTTTTTTTTTTGAGACTAGGTCTCACTATTTTTGCCCGTTGAACCGCAGGCTCTCATTGCCCGGGGTACCACAGACTCAAGCAATCCCCAGCCTCAGCTTCCCAGGTAGCTGGGATTACAGGTGCGTGCCACCACGCCCAGCTATTTTTTGGGACTAGGTCTCGCTACGGGCCCCAGGCAGAACTTAAACCGCAATTCCTAGCCCCGGCCGCTTCATAGGCTGAAGCTTACAGTCACGAGCCACCGTGCCCGGCACCAACTACTCCTCTTTGTCCTGGGACTCAGAGTCGGGGGTCAGAGGAGAGGTTTCCTGGCACGCAGAACCTTCAATACTAAATCTGGGAAAGTCTGGACAAACTGAGATTAGAGGTCCACTCTGAGCAGTATCCTACTTCATGTCCCTGCAGTCATCAAATCCCTCCTCTCTTAGCTTTTCTCGGCAGAAAAACCAGAGAGAGCAGACAAATCTGGCCATGTTACTCTCTCCCTAGAGCCCTTTGATGGTATCCTTATAGCCCATCATTAAAGCTAAGTGTCTCAACAGACCATTCAAGGTCTTTATGATTCAATCTCTGTTGTCTCCTTGGCTTCGTTACACATCAAAATTCCCCATCCATTCTATACCTATTTGTAAAAAAGAAGTCATTAAACATATTATTTTCCCCCCAAAAAACAAAACAAAGCCACTCCCCCTCCACCCCACCTTTGCCAAATTCCTATACAATTGGCCTGCACTTTGCAACCACATGTTCCCTTCACTTGGGCCCGGAATACTCTAGTCTCCAGACTTCTCCACTCACATTAGTCCTTCTCACTGAAACACGCTGGTCGATAAATTTGTCTGCTCAGGAATGGTCTTGGACCACCTCAGGCATCTCTTCTCTGATTGACTCTATTTGAGTTAGGTACCTGTATTCTATGAGAATGATTGCCTGGTAACCTTCACCAGAGACATGACTACACTGGCTTAACAGGATAGAAATGCAATACTCTTTGATGCAAAATAAATGAAGGGGGGAGATGGTCCAGGTGGTGGGCAGCTTTGAAGTCATGGGGGGCACAGACCTGTCTTTCTGCACCCAGATCCTGTGGTGGATCAGCTCACGGCCCAGGCTGTTTCAGCCATTATGTCTGCATTACCAGCAAAGTGTTTTGTGTTTAACGAGTTTCCATTAATTTAGGGTCACATTACATCTACCTCGTGCTCCAGTTGGTTTATACTCTGAGTCATCTCTTTTACTTACCTCTCACACACCAAGTCAGTGTTTCCCCTGCCCTAAGTCATTCCCGGATCAGACAACAGACCTCTGAAGAGAGCCTTCATGTCCCAAAGCCTGCTGGAGTGATACAGACTAGCCAACCCTAAACTTGCCTTTCACCAGAAAACACAATAGAGATCATGACCTACGCTTTCCTCTTGTTCCAGCATGTGTTTCCTGACTGAATCTGCATGGCATGTTGCACGTTCTGCTCTTGGGAACTGCAACATTGGTACTGGCCTCTCCACGTCATCACTCATTCTCCTTCATAAATTCAGATAAACCACAAAGTGAGCTCTATCCCTTTGGGCAGCATTGCCTTATGGCCCCCAGAGCACTGAAGAGCATGGCGATTCCTAGCAGCCAGGAGAAGCTTAGGAGGGTCCATTTTTGTTCCAATTTAAACCAGGGAGCTGCCTATAGTCCACACTTCTGATTTTCTCCTCTTGCTCCATGATTACCTCTTTTCCTTTTTTTAGAGACTAGGTTTTCCCTATGTTATGTTGCCCGGGGTAGTTTCGAACTCACGGACTCAAGCGATCCCTGGCCTCAGCCTCCCAGGTAGCTGGAATTACACCATATTCGGTAATTTTTTTGAGGCTAGGTCTCGCTATGTTGCCTGGGGTAGTCTTGAAACCACGGACTCAAGTGATTCCTAGCCTCAGCCTCCCAAATAGCTGGGAGGATACAGGCGCATGCCACCATGCCTGGTTCTGCCTTCTTATTTGTTATTGCTCTAAGGGAAAATTGGTAAGATGAGAGACTGCTTTGTCATGTTTCCTTGTTGACTGGTGTATCCTACACCTAACAGAGCAGTGAACACATACTGTGAAAGAAAACCTAGTTTGTTGTTAACTTGGGAAAGAGGTGACATAGTTAGGTTAAATGCACCTTTTTTTATAGAATGGTCAATGCATTGGAAATGGGTTTATGAAATCAATGGAAAAAAATATATATCTAATACCTAAATCAGGCTAATTTCTGGTTATAATGCCAGAGAGACAGGGATGAGCTAAACAAACATGGTCTTTTATGCAGTACTATGTTTAGAATAAATTCCTGGCAGTAGATCTATGCCTTGTTGAGTTCACCTTCATTTTTCCTTCAGGCAAATTTAATTCTGTGCTTTTTACAGTAAGTATTCAATAAATCTCAATTCAGCTGTTGGTTCAAACAAGAAGGACAGAGTGGGAGATTTTAAATACCCATCATTATCAATCCAATTTCCTCTTTAAAAATGTTACTTGATCATCCTTCCCTTTTAAGTTTTATAGCTCCAAAGAAATGAACAATTGCATAATAAGGACTCAATATAAATTTTATTCCCTTTCTTGAAATGTACCTTTGTAACACTATGAACAATTTTGGCATGATGTGAAATTCCCCAGTTACCTCATCACTTCGTATAGATTCTTCAACAACATTTTCCCCTTAATTTGAGAGCTGAGAAAACAAGTTCATATCCAGTTTGTTGTTGGAGTAAAAAATATTATTCTATTTTCAAAACACTTATGTTAATAAAACACCTGACTTTTCAACAGTGCTGAACTTATTTTCAAACAGACTGCATTTTAAAAGCTTTGCTACAAGGAGGATGTAAAATGTTACAACCACCCAGAAAAACAGCCCTGTAGTTTCTTACAAAACTAGACAAGAAATCATTTTACAATGCAGCAATTGCAATCCTGAGCACTGATCACAGATTAAAGAAATCTTATGTTCATACAAAAATATGTTCACAAATGTTCATTGCAGTTTTATTTGTAATAGTCAAATATAATCCAAGTGTCTTTCACAGATGGAGGAATATTTAAACAAACTACACACACACACCATGAAATGCTGACAACAAATGGAATGAATTATTGATGCAATAATTTGGGTTGATCTTAAGGGAACTTCACTGAGTGAAAAAAAACCACATAGATCTATATATATGACCTATATATATAACATTGTTAAAATGATAAGATTATAGAGAGAAAAGAACACAGTATATGCTGTTAAAGTCTAGGGTTGGGGCTGAAAATGTATGGTTGCAAATGGGAAGAAGTCAAGAATCTTGAGTCATGGGGTTGTTTTATATTTTGACTGGTGCTGATTATATCAACCTACACATGATAAAGTTGCACAATGTTAAAGACATGTCATCTGAACCCAAGGGAATGTGAGTAAAATGGTGGATGGAGTAATGTCAGTCTCTTGGTAGTGATATTGTACCATAGTTTGTAGAATAGTATCTTTGAGGGAAACTGGGTAAAGGGGTCTATATTATTTCTCTAATTGCATATAATTATCTCAAAATAAAAGACTTTAATTGAAAAAAGATTAGCTTCTAAAGCTACTGTAGGGCAGTTAATTTTTTAGATTTAATAAACTTATAGAAGCAAGAAAAAGTTTTTTGTTGGTCCCAAATGAGGAAAGGCATGCATTGCAAAAATACAACTGCAGGCTTCAGGAAAGATATAAATCACTTCTGTTATCAAGAAAGCAGTATCAGTATCCCCTAGAAATCAATGTGGGGATAAGAGCAGCATAAAAATGAAAGTAACCTAGATAAAATCTGTACTTCTGCAGTTCCAGACTATGTGTTTACACATAGGCCAATTTGTATATTTGGGACATTAATCATTACTTTTGTGATATCTAAAAATCCAGCATCTAACAGGTGGTTCTTCCACTCCTACTGTATAAGGGACTCTCTTATGGTATAGAAAAAGATAGATGTAGAAGACCTTAAAGAGTCTACAGGAATCCAATGAGGAAATTGGAGCAGCAGTAAGTACAATGGAACATAATGAATGAAAGTAGATGCAGGTCAGGGTTGCACAATGAGGTGGGGAGGAGATTGTGGGCATGAGTGTGTGTGTGTAGAAAGGGATGGTGACTGAGTAGATGAGGCAAGAATTCCAGAGGATGGTATTCAAACAGGTCTTGAGGTATGTGCCTACTTGACACTTCAAGTACAGTACAGTTGAATTACACATTTAGTTCATCAGTTGCAACTACCACATTTTAAGCACTCCACAGCTTCCTGTGGCTAGTGCCTTCTACATCTGAGAGCAGGACCATTTCCATCATTGAGAGAGTGTTACGGGGCCTCTTTTGGCTGGGATTGGACTATTTTGGGAAAGGGAAGGAAACTCTAGGTGAAGCAGGCAGCAAGGTCAGGGGACATGGTCAGGTTTTGGCAGTTCAATAGGTACATTTTAAAATATGTTTTCTCACTGAAGTTTTTCAAATAGCTGAAACTCATTCTCCATGCCCCCTGACTGTTAACACACGTGCATTTGACCATGTCTCTACCAAATATGACTAAGCAAGGATGGAAGAGGAGGCCTGAGCAGAAGACAGCTATAGACCTTAGCATGGTAGGGTCACCTCCAGGGGCACAGAGCCTGGTAGGTATATAGTTGCCGCTGAGTGTGGCTAAGTAATTATTGTTCCTGGATCCCTGATGCTTTCAGGTTCTTTTCAGCTTAAACTAGCAAGAAGGGCTCAGGGCTAAGAATCTGACAGATTCAAGCCGTTAGGTATTTTATATGTATTTCTGGTATTCTGCTCCTCTCCTATTGCTCTCCAGTTTTTCTTGCTTGAACTTTTTCAAACTATTTCTGTAATCTTTGCTATATTACAAAAAATCTGTTGCACTCTAGTAGGAGTTGAACTCAATTAACATGTTAATTTTGGAAATAGTGGGTTTTGTTTTCCAAAGTAATGATGCAGCTTTCCATTTGATTTTAGGCAAAAGGCCTCGAGAAGCGATTGATGCAGTTTTTCATTTGTTATATTGCTTTCTGCCCTCCACTAAAACTTTATTCACCCAGACTTGTATTTTTCTTGGAAATTTATTTTTAGGTATGAGTTCCAGTTGTGATATAACTGAATATTCCTGTACTCCCACTCCCCCTATTTCCGGAGCTTACTCTAGTAGAGAAAATTCTATTGATTCTTGTGGACACCTTAATGCATCCTCTTCCTAGTGCTCATAGCTTTTTATTAGAATCTTTTGGGTTTTCCAGGAAACAATCAGGAGAAAAGGAATTTGCTTTGTTTTTAAACTTCTTGCATTCTTATTCTATTCTCATTGCATTAATTTCTTATTCTATTCTTATTGCATTAATTTCATATTCTATCAATGCCTTCCCAAGATCATGTTGACTTGCAGCTAACTTTTCCTTACTAATTTTAATTAAGATGACCTTAATATTTCGCTTTTGATTTTATACCTAAATTGGGAATGGCTACTGATTTGTAAAGCACCTCCCTGCAGTGTCTACTTTATTTCATTTCATGGTGAAATGTTAACACTTTCCTTATCTTTGTCCACCACACTTGCTTTTTTTTTTTTTAAGACTAGGTCTCGCTATTCTTGGCCGTGGACCCGCAGGCTCACGTTGCCCGGGGTTCCACAGACTCAAGAAATCCCCAGCCTCAGCTTCCCAGGTAGCTGGGATTAAAGGCGTGCGCCACCAGCTATTTTTTGGGACAAGGTCTTGCTGTTGCCCTGAGCAGGATTTGAACCGTGATCCCTAGCCCCAGCCGCTTCATAGGCTGAAGTTTACAGGTACGAGCCACTGTGTCCGGCTATATACAAACATGTTAGTGCCAAACTTTAGTCTAATTTTCTTACCCTAAAAAGTTGACACAAGTCATAATATTGCACTTGGTGGCAGTTAAATCAATCTGCTAAAATGTCTCCTACAGATATTGTTAAGAGTGCTTAAGTCCAAGTAAATGATCTCCAGTGCTAAAGCCTACAAGTGTACCTGCTGTTTTAGAAAAACATCAATATGTGAAGAACTGCCTTTAAAAGAGAACTATAAAGAGCAATTTAACAAAACAAAAATGTTTTCTTTTTATTTACAATACTCAATGCATTTTACAAATAACATATTTGCATTCCCTAAGTCTTTTGGAAAGTAATTCCAGTTTGTGCAATGAGTTTACAGGTAAGTCTTAAGACATCTATCAGACATCTTAAACCTAAATTCTAAATTTCAAAAGATAGTTCACACTATAATAGAGGACTGTTTTTAATTAAGAAAAACTAAACTCTGTAGTTAAATATTGCTCTTAAATATCTTTAACCCAAGTACAAACCGAATTAGTCTATGAAATAATACTGTTAGATTTGGATGAATCATTTCCACCCTCCCCAATAAAATGCATGCACAAAGTAAACAGTAAATTACATTATTGACATTTTAATTCAATGCCTTTTTTGGACTCTCTCAACTACTGTTTTGCTTAATCCAGGATATAAATAGGTAGGATTCCAGTCTGCGAAATCTTAAATCACTATTTTTTGCTCCAGAAAAGGGGAGGCTCTTCATTAAGTATATGGAGACTGGTTAGGATTAGGAAATTTTGAGTGGTTTCTCTAGGTGGCCTTGCTGCTAATCAGAACAAGGTCCCCTCCAGGTCTGAGAAACCTAAAGGGATCAATTATCTTCCCATGTTGAGCAGTATCTACTCCAAACCTCCCAGAATCACTACCTTTAGTGTGATCTGAATTTGATAGAAAACAGTTAATCTGTTCAGATGTCAGAAATTGTTTTATGGTGGCTTGAAAGTCTTCTGGACAGGTGAAGAGCAACAAATGCACGGATTTTTATCACCCACAGCTCCTCTCTTAAAACAATGTCCTAGCTCTTGAGCCAGAGAAGAGATCTTTAAGCCGGGTCCACCCCAAATTAGCAGCACTATTCTTGAGCTTCATACTACAGCTATCCTTGAAAAATGGTGTCCCTAACACCTAGTAGAGGTGGTTGAATAGGAGTACTAAGCTGGAGAAATAAAGTCCAACATTTGACATATCCAACACAATTTTAAGATAAAGAAATGGTGAGGTAGAGTTGAGAGAGTTCAATAATTTTTTGAGCACAGACCTTTTGGCACACTCTAAAAATTACAGACTTCCTATCAAATCCTCCTATATGATACCCTTACAAAGTGCTGGCAACTTATGAACCCTTGGGTGGGTCTATTTAGGAAATCACTATGTAAAGCTTACAAATAAAATCAATTGAAGAAATCCATTCCTGGCACTTCAGCTTATTTACCCCAATATTGAAGCAAATCAAAACAATGCTATCCATTTGCTGAATTTATTTAAACAAATCAATTTAGAAATACCATAGAATTAAATGAAACTTCTGACATGTAAACATACTGCCATGTTCCTGAAACAGATGTTAACACCTGATAAAAGTTAATAATCGCCCATTAGGAAAGCTGTCCATTAATAAGGCCAGTCTTCAGCAAAACTAAAACCACTTTGTTCCTTTAGCTTTCCTAGTCTCACAAAGCAATACTATCAAACCACATCAAATATAATAAAGACGACATTGTATGGATAGATCAGTACCATTGGTTACAGCTGTTAAACAGGTTCAATCTTGGCGTCACATGAAAACAATTAAGCCAATCACATCAAATAAATCATGGCTTTTTTCTTTTTCACAATTCACTAGGTGATGTTAATTATGGTCCATGTCAAACACGTTTGGTAAAGGCTATTTACAGTGTACATGGCTGAGCATGCACTATTTATAGTTACAAAGATACCTGCCAGTTTGTTACAATAGAATTACACAGTGCCTGAAAATGGTGGAACATCTCACATGTCATTTAAATCAATACAGTTTCAAGCAGGAAACGTTCCTTATCTGACCACAATTGCAATAGTTACATGAAAATTCTTATAAAAACACGAATCCCCTTCAAGAAATTGATGCATATTCTACGCACTACAGGTTAAGGCAGTAAAAAAATGTATTCCTGATAACTGGAGGTCTTGACAATGTCAATTAAAGCTGTCTGACTCTAGTTTTTCACTCTCCATCATATATTCAAAGTTCTGTCTGCATGACTAGTTTGTGAAAAATTTCATTTTTAAAGTCAAAAAGTATTAGTAATGAGGAATAGTTGACACTGGAAAAAAAATTACTATGGAATGGAAAGATGTAAGTTGGAGTTTGCCTGAAATTTTTCAAATCATAAACAAGAGCATTATTTGTGAGTCTGAACCTTAAATGTTTGCTTTTTTCTTATTTTTAAAATATACTGCATTTCAAGCAATTCAAGTAATGTAAGACTATCAAAAATAATTTCGTAAGCCATACAAGTGTCAACTACATGTTCAATGTTTTAATTAAGAACTTTTTTAAAAACTGTAAACTAAATTCAGGACAGTTTAGCTCAACAAATGATAAATGACTTTTTATTTGCACTTGTGATTCCTTTAATACAAATTGCTACCAACAAATGTGTAAAAGATATGGCAGATTATGCATTTCATCAAAGCACTTTGATTTAAGCATAAAACAGATATAAATGTTGTAAGTTCAGTGCACAAGATCCAAGAAGTTGCCTACTCATTTGTAGGCAACTCTCTCTAGAAAATCATATTCCTTTATTCCACAGCTACAGATGAGATAGATAGGGCACAATCTGTTGTAAACAGGGCACTGTTGTAAAACGAGAATAATATTCTTAAATTAAGATCATTCTTGCTAAATTGAAAAGACTTTCCCAAGTGTCTTCCAGCACTGTTGTATATTCTGCTGACCTCTTAATTTCATAAATTAACTTTCCTTTGATTCCATTTTTACGGTGGTTGTGTTCACAGTTTTGTTTTAAAAATTGGTTTAAATTTATATAAAACTCTGTACATGTTCACAAATTATTGCATAAACTGCATAATCTTCAAGACAGTGTTTACAAACACATGTCCAATTGAGGGGAAAAAAATTTCACGTTTCCCGTCTGGCTTTTTTCTTCTTTTTTATTTGTTTGGGAGATTCCCAGCTAGAATCAGACTTGGCTAAAAGCAGGGGAGAAAAAGAAAAACACATTAAGAAGTGAGGAATACTGTTAAGTCTCAAAAATCTAACACCAGTAGTAATAAAAACATCCACTACTAATGTCTCAAATTTTAAATTTAAAATTTCAACAACAGGCCACATGTCTTTAGGTTATTCTAACTAAGCCTTTTCCCTTCAACTCCAATTTATTGTTTGGTTTTAATTACATGGGTATTTCACCAGTTTAGAACTAGAAAAAACATCATTTATTATCACACAGTTGAAGGTGGGGGGAGAAAAAGCACAGAAAAATTTGTAGTCTCAAGTGTACATGCACAGAAGAGGGGGTCTGATGAACAGGGGCAGATATCAAGCAATTCCTCTGAGCATGTCCTTAGCTCCTACTCTCACCCTGCAGTTATTTTAGCTTTTTGGTCCATATACAATTAGGGTGTACAATGTGCTAAGATCTAGTCTTTGCAAAGCAAGGAAGGGCTACTCTATTTCGTTAGAGAGACTTCTGAGACAAATATATAATTACGTTATATATTAACACATTTACATAATAGAGAACACACATAAGAACCAAAGGTGAGGTTCACTTACTCTGTGAAGGAGGCACGCTATTTTGCTTAATATTTGACTTGGATTTATCTGTCTCTTGTAATATCGGTGGCACTTGGGAAGGGCTCTTGTCAGAATCATTTTTTGACAAATTAACAGATGGCTCGGTAGAAACAGCAGGTGGAAGAGTTTTGATAGGCTATTTTGGAAAAAAAATTTTATATTTTTATTAAAAATTTCAAATAAAATGAAATACCACAGTAACACGAGTTTATTTAGCAGAAGTAAATATACTACGGTTTCCAAGCACAACTCATGTCTGCCCTCTAGTGACACAATCAAGTAAACCTTCACCTACAATACTCAAGTATTGTAAAAAACGGATAAAGGTTTAAAAGCACAAGACTCTGCATTAATTAGGGTTATCTGAAATATTTACTGCATTCAGTTTTAAAAACATATTCAGTTAATTTATGTTATAATCTCTCAAACTTTGAAGAGTTTCATAATTATATTTATGTAACTTTCCATTTCTGCTTAAGATTATTCCTGAGCATATTATGGTTTCTGGTACTAGAATAAATGAAAACTTTTTTTTTTGAGACTAGGTCTCACTATTTTTGCCCATGGAACCATAGGCTTACGTTGCCCAGGGTACCACAGACTCAAGCAATTCCCAGTCTCAGCTTCCCAGGTAGCTGGGATTATAGGCGCGCACCACCAAGCCCAGCTATTTTTTGGGGACTAGGTCTTGCTACATGCCCCTGAAGGGACTTGAACCGTGATCCCTGGCCTGGGGCATGGCTTCCTAGGCTGCCACCTACAGGCATGTGCCACCATGCCTGGCCCAACAAAAACTTTTATTGAAAATGGTCATGGCACGATTGGATTGACTTCTTGCTGATTGTAGAATGAATGTCACAAATATTCTATACTAAATATGATGCTGGTGTTGGTTTAAAAATAAACAAGACTTTTTGTTAAACATATAATCTTCACAAAGGTAGAAATTTTATTCTTTCACTTGTTATCTGATGTATTCCCCAGAAACTCAAGTAGTGTGTGGTATATAAGGCCTTGTTCACAAAATCCTTCTTTGTATGAGGCTATAAATAAGGATGCAACCCTGGTAAAACTTATATTTCAACATGACATAATGTATCTAATTAGTAATCAGATTTTAAAGAGCTATGGTCTTTGTGTTCCAGCAGAACCTTTTGGAAAATGATACTTCCCGATAAATTTAAAAATTTTAAAGAGAAGGTACATAATCCAAGACCCTGCCACCAAATTTTGTGTGATTTGAGACAAATTATTAAATCTCTTTAACCTCATTTTTATAGTAGATTCCCACCTTTCTCCTGGGGTTGTTGTGATTAAGCTAGTGCTTTTCAAGTGTTTATTATGATGCTTCAATAAAATGCTAGTGATGATAGTCCCCAAGTTATTAAAATGTTTATCCTAACATATCAAAAATTACCTGACTATTTTTGACAAGTGTTTCAGCTGGATCACTAGTGCTTGTGGTCTTCATAGAAAAAGCTTTTTCCTGTTTTGGACGGACTTTAGAGGTATTCACTGGACGCTCTTCTTTTATCTCTTTTTCTAACTCTTCTGTATCCTACAGAGAAAAATAACCTATTAGATGACTTTTATTAATGAAATTTATTTGGTCTACTGCATTAATGCCTAGAAAATATATTAAGAGGTTAATTTTATTACAGAAACTGTTTAAGTAGTTTAAAAGAACATACAAAAACAATTAGTTGGACATACTTGGACATACATAGATAGATTGGAAACATGTTCATCATCCCTGTTTTTTCCAGGGGTTCAAATCAATTGTAAGTTAAGAAGAAATGATAAAGTTAACTCTCAAAATGGAAACTATTTAACTTATTAAACTCAAATGATTTAATTTTCCCTTTTAAAATACTACACAGTGAATTAGCTGATACTTGAACTTCGATTTTAGAAATAGCCCCTCATGTAGTAACATTTTCTTTTTTTTCACATAATAACATTAGTGCATTTTCTAGATAAAAAATTTTTTTTTTTAGACTAGGTCTTGCTATTTTTGCCGGTGGAACCGCAAGCTCTTGTTGCCCGGTGTACCACAGACTCAAGCAATCCCCAGCCTCAGCTTCCCAGGTAGCTGGGATTACAGGTGCTCACCACCACGCCCAGCTATTTTTTTTTTTTTTTTTTTCAGAACTAGGTTTCGCTACGGGCCCCAGGCGGGACTCGAACCGCGATCCCTAGCCCCGGCCGCTTCATAGGCTGAAGCTTACAAGCACGAGTCACTGTGCACGGCCCATTTTCTAGATAAATTAAGCTCACACAGTAGAAAGACAGCAATTTAAATTTTGGTCATGATGTAGTTCAGCTGTAAAATCTTAGGGACAAGTCAGTTTTCCTAGACCTTAGCTTCCTCAACTATAAAATAAACATTTGCTGTGATAATCCCTAAGGTGCTACCTAAACTTTAATTTAATCTCCATTTTCAGGCCTTCAGGGGTGTGAAAATTTATACTAAACTATCAACCAATGTACCCCAATAAGGCAAAACAAAGCAAAACACTTTACTGGGAAAATTACTACAATGCAGCAATTTATTGACAGAATATGATGTGCTCTGTACTCACAGAACCTTATTGAGTATCTCATTTAATTCTGAAAGCAATCTATGTAGTTCAAGTGCAAAGTAAAACAAAACAAAAACTGGCAAATAACTGAAAATTTAATCTAGATTTGACCCTAAGTCTGTATACTTATTTTTTTATATTTGAAAAAAATAAACATATTTAAAAGGAGTAGCAGAATACCAAAGGAACTTTCACATTTTTATAATCTTTGGCAGTTTAAGTTGAAATTTATAGAATATATCTACACGATCAAATTTCTTTGAAAGGAAACTCACCCAGTCCACAAGCCAGAAAAGCAGTGTTAGTAAAGGCTATAATTTAAGTCATAGGAATCTAGGAAAAATTTAGCTAACTGGATTTCTGACAGTATCATTAACAAAGGGCAGCTGTCAGAAACACTTCTCACTAGCTACCTCTTTGAGCATACCCACTGTATAGGGGTGTTTTGGTGTTTTATATGTACTGACCTTAGCCACCTTAGTCTTAAAGCTCATGTGAGAAAAAGGTAATATTAATAATGAACTGATAGCTGGGCACGGCGGTTTGTGCCTGTAAGCTTCAGCCTATGAAGCAGCTGGGGCTAGGGATCACGAGTCGAGTCCTGGTTGGGGCAACAGTGAGACCTAGTCCCAAAAAACAGCTGGGCGTGGTGGCATGCGCCATCCCAGCTACCTGGGAAGCTGAGGCTGGGGACTGCTTGAGTTTGTGGTACCCCAGGCAACATGAGCCTGGGATTCCATGGGCAAAAATAGTGAGACCTAGACTCAAAAAAAAAAAAAAGAAAAAAAAAAAAGGTTATGCTGGAATGTCTCCATATAAAACAATATATAGGAGAATTATGACATAGATTATTCTTCCAGGAATTCAAGCTATCTCCTATACTGAAAGGAATGAAAACGATTATTTATTCACACAGTTTAGAATAGTAAGATTTCTGTATTAACATTAATAGTGCTTTCAAAGTAAAGCCATGCATTTATAAAAACAGTATATTTAAAATTAGTATCTTTTCATTTAAAATTTTTTCCCAGATAGCTGGGCATGGTGGCTTGTGCCTGTAAGTTTCAACCTATGAAGCAGTTGGGGCTAGGGATCAGGGTTTGAGTCCTGCCTGGGGCCCGTAGCGAGACCTAATTCCAAAAAAAAACAGCTGGGCGAGGTGGCGTGCGCCTGTCATCCCAGCTACTTTGGAAGCTGAGGCTGGGGATTGCTTGAGTCTGTGGTACCCCCGGGCAACGAGAACCTGCAGCCTGCAGTTCCACAGGCAAAAATAGCCAGACCTAGTCTAAAAAAAAAAAAAAATTTCCCAGATAGGAAAGATCAAATAAACAAAAGGAAAATACAGGACTGAAATAAATACAATTTGTTAGAGGTCAAAAAAAGCAAGAAAGGATATTAAATGGAATTGCCAGCAAATTCAGAATTCAGTGAAAGATTCCAATTGCTTAGCCCATGGTTTTCCTAATTGTGCTAAATTTTAGGTATGTAAAGGAAACTTTGGCATGTGCATAAACCAAAATGTAATCTAACTAATTTGGAATTTTATTTATTCTGAGGTTTATACTTTTGGTATGATTCTTAAGAGCAATGTAGTTTTTATTAAAATATGATATATAAAATCTTGAAAATATTTTTCACATTTTATCTTTTCATTTCGTAGCATCTACATGTTTTTTCACAGTTTAGGAATATATATACTTAAAATGATGTTTGTTGCTTTGATATTCTACCTGTGCAGGAGAATTATCTTCACCTTGCTTCTTCTTTTTCTTTTTCTTCTTTTTAGATTTCCCAGTTGGAAGAGTTCCCTCTGCCTTTTCTTTATCATCATCTGAAACCTGGTATTAAAAGCAATGGGATTAAAGTGAACAAACTGGTTAAATTTCCATTATTCTGAAAATTTTGAAATAATCTCATTCAACTCCCAAATTCTAAATAATTAGTAATGAGTAATCAAACTGATCCAAAATGACATATTTTATGAAAGTTAACAAAGTAAACAGAATTCCATCCTCATATTGTGATAGCCCACTTTTAAAAAAAGTATTCCAAACTCACTACAAGAGCAACTAAAAATCTGTGCAAATCTTGTGTTTTGTTTTTCTTTTTGAGCTGAAATCTTGATATTTTAAAAACTCACTGCACAGGCAACTTCTATTTCAGAGTAAAAAAGAACCAAGTAATAATACATACAACAATCTGCATAAATTTCTAGAGGATTATGCTGAGTGAAAAAAAAAAATCAAAACATCACATACTACATACAATTCTATTAATAGAACATTCTTTCTTTCTTTGTTTTTTTAAAAGAGACTAGGTCGCACTATGTTGCCTGGAGTAGTCCTGAACTCATGGACTCAAGTCATCCCTAGCCTCAGCCTCCCAAGGCTGGGATTAGAGGCAAGTGCCACTGTGCCTGGTTCATAGAACATTCTTGAAATTACATAATTATAAGATGGACAGCAGATTACTGTTTGCCAAGTACATGAAGGGGGCAGAGATGGGAGGAAAGAAAAGTGTGACTATAATAAAAGGCACCATGAAGGATTCTCAAAGTGACAGAAATATATAAGTGTATGTGACTATCATTACCTCAAAAAGGCTTAATTAAAAAATCTGAATTTGAGAAGTATTGTTATTGAAATATTCAGCATGAAAAAGACATACAGTGACTTGGGATTGATGAATTAGTATTCACATTATTTCTTCATACATAAAGCTGAATTATCCACAGAAAAGTGCTATTTGCTTATGCCTACACTCTCTTTATAGGAAGAGAATGATATATGAAATTGTTAATACTTTGTTCAGCACCATAGTATTTGGAATGAGACTGGACATCTCATTAACCACCAAGTAGTTGGTAGAAATTATAAGCAGACGGGAAAACAAAATAAAACCAAACTCTGCATTCTCAGGTAAGAGATTTTCATTCCAAATTAGCTGCTGGTTAAAAAGAAACTTCCAGAGAAGTTGTGACCATAGGTTTGTAATGATTAAAATACCATATGAACATACAGATATCGTCTACAAAGGATATTCAGGTCATCAGTTTGCTTTTAGTCCAGTCTGTTATAATCTAACCATAAGAGAAATGTAGTTCCTTATGGCAAAACACTATTTTTGTTCATGGGGAGAGGGCTGAAAACAACTCTACATCAATGTTAACTCAAAAGTCAATATTCTGACAATTTTAGATATTTTAAAGAAAAGAAATTTCCAACCAAGTTAAAATTCCTTTACATCCCACTCACCATACCATCAGATACTAACTCCACTAACATGAACATTTTTGTGCCTAGTTTTTTCTTTTTTTGAAGACTAGGTCTTGCTATTTTTGCCTGTGGAACCACAGGCTCTTGTTGCCCGGGGTACCACAGACTCAAGCAATCCCCAGCCTCAGTTTCCCAGGTAGCTGGGATGACAGGCACGTGCCACCACGCCCAGCTATTTTTTTTGGAACTAGGTCTCGCTATGGGCCCCAGGCGGGACTTAAACTGCGATCCCTAGCCCAGGCTGCTTCATAGGCTGAAGTTTACAAGCACGAGCCACCGTGCCTGGCCATTTTGTGCCTAGTTAATAAATTTTTCTATAAATTTCTGTGACTCCAAACACACATTTACATAAAAAGGAAACTACATCTTTCTGTAGCATGCTCATTACCATTCAGTTTTTTAAATTATATCATACTGATATTAACATAGCTTTATCTTAATGATTTTTAATATCTAAATGCCACTGTAAGAACATATCACATTTTATTTCTTCATTCCCCAACTAATGGGTAGTTAGATGCCTCCTACCTTTGCCTAGAAATATAAAAGATGATCTCTGAATATATCCAGAAAAAAACCTGCTATCTGTCAAAATCTTTATTCAGTGGTCTTTACTGTTTAGTTCTGATGATTAAGCATAAGAAAGTTACACAGAAAAGAAGCTTTTGGTTATATATTCACTAAACATTCAACCAATATTAGGATAATTCCTTTGTGAGTAGTTTTAGGTTCACAACAAAACTGAGCAGAAAGTACAGCAACTCCACATATTCCCCCCCAAAATATACAGTTTCCCCATTATCAATGTCCCTAACCAGAGGTGTACATTTGTTATAATTGCTAAACCTACACTGACATACAACTATCATTCAAAGCACATAATTTACATTAGAATTTACTCTTGGTGATAAGAGTCTGGAAAAATGCGTAATGACAATACCCACCATTATAATATCACACAAATTAGTTTCACTGCTTGTAAACCTGTGCTTTGCTCAGTCACCCCTCCCTTTTCCTGACCCTGGCCAGCCTAGGAAGCTTTTGTAAGTCTAATCCACAACAAATTTTCCCCTTTCAAGTTTCATGTTAATAGTTGTTTTTTTTTTTTTTTTTTGAGACTAGGTCTTGCTATTTTTGCCTGTTGCACCGCAGGCTCTTGTTGCCCAGGGTACCACAGACTCAAGCAATCCCCAGCCTCAGCTTCCCAGGTAGCTGGGATTACAGGCACGCGCCACCACACCCAGCTATCTTTTTTGGAACTAGGTCTTGCTACAGTCCCCAGGCGGGACTCAAACCGCGATCCCTAGCCCCGGCCACTTCATAGGCTGAAGCTTATAGGCACGAGCCACAGTGCCCAGCTCATGTTATAGTTTTATTGTTTCCTTCTACATTTATTTATGTCCTTACTACTAATAATTTATTTCCATATTGTTTATGCCACTTTCGCATTACTGTATGATCCCTTTAAAGTTTGTCAACCCTACCGGGCATAGTGGTGTGCTCCTGCAGTCCCAGCGCTGGGAGGCTGAGGCCAGGGATCACTTGAGTCCATAGGTATGAGACTATCCCGGGCAACATAGTGAGACCAAGTCTCTAAAAAAATAGTTGGGGGTGGTGACACGTGCCTGTAATCCCAGATACCTGGGAGGCTGAGCCTAGGGATCATTTTAGTCTGTGGGTTTAGGACTATCCTGGGCAACATAGCAAGACCTAGTCTCTAAAAAAATTGAAAACTAAATAAATAAAGTTTGCCAACTCCTGCGCTAAATCATTACAAAACAATTACTCATCTTACTGTAATGTTACTATCCTAAGGCTTCTTCTATTGAAGCATCTCTAATTATTCAGCCCCCATAACCCTGAACTCTCCAGCCCGTCTTTTTCATGAGTTTCCGTTTCTCCTTAAAAGTCAGCAGTTTCTCAGATTTCTTCACTTATTCCACAGCTTTTTTTCCAACTTTCAGTTTTTTCTAGAGATCTCAGCCAGTGCCAAAAGTTTTAACCATATACAAATAACTTCCACAGATATTTTCTCTAAACTTGAACCCATGACAACCTCTCGGGTTTATTACAAAACACCCCATATCTGACATATCCCATGCTGAACCAACTACCTTTCCCCCTAGCAACTAGATCTTGTCTCTAACTTCTCTCTATTGGATATACCAATTCCACCTTTAGCCACCTGAGTAACAATCCTATAACCATTTTTGAGGAGTTTCACTACACAATTCTAATCACATATTCTGTTTATTTTACTTCCATTTATTTTTCAAATCTGTCTTTTACTATGTACCAATATTATCACTACTGTCCTGGACTACTAAACAACCACTGCATGGAATGTCAGAGTTACCAAGAAACCCACTTTGGCTTAAAGTTCTATTATCTTTATGATAAAACCCATGGATTTCTATATGACATGCAAGGACTTCTAGTACCTGGTCTCTATCATTCTTTCCAGCCTTATTTTTAACCACTTCTTTCAGATGCCTTTATTAAAACTCCCTAGTGCGCCTCTATGATACATAAAATTATTTTAGGTCCATGGGCCCACCTCCTTCCTCTCCTCCCTAACTAGACTGTAGGTTCCCTAAAGGTCACAACCAAGTCTCATTATCTTGTTTTTCTACTAGCAAAATACTATAATGATGGAAGATGCTTAATGTTTACAGAATATTAATAGTTCTATCATTTTCAGAGCTTCTTCGACTTTTCATCCTTATTGGCCAGTAGCCAAGTTAGATAAATAGTTTTAGGTCTCTTGTAAATACCACTTCATTTAATTTTTCAAAGCTATCAACTTAGTTTGTTATCTCTTAGCCTAATTCAAGTAATGAGCTCTTACTCATATCCAATATAAATTAGACCCTAAATCTAGTTCTTCTAGTCTAATACTCAGCCTAATTTCCCCCTAGCCCTAGTGATTATGTTATGCCCACTAAAAAAAGCTGTCCCCAAATCTTCATTACTTACAGAATTTCACAAAAACATGATATTCTTTCATTTATTAAAACTTTTTTACTCAAAGTCAAGCATGTTACTAAAGGTAAAAAAATAAACAAAAATTTCAAGGTCCCCTTCTTAAAGAAATGCAGCCTAGAAGGGGTGATCCCATCACTAGCTTATTGCACATAATATCTAGTATTTGCTCTCCAATTAATGTGTTTTCTATTTTCTTGCACTGGTATCATTTTCATGATGTTCTCAGTCTTGCTATTGACACGAAAACTTCCATTATCCTTCACTGGGAAACAATCTACTCTTTCCTAAACACATTTTGAGTTAGTAGGCTATTACAACAGCTCTGATCACAGGACAGAACTATGTTGCTCAATTGACACAAAGAGGGCTTGCAAGGCATACGATTAATATAATCAATCAATTAATATAAAAAAGCAAATCCAAGCCGGTGTGGTGGTGCATACCTGTAATCCCAGCTACCTGGGAGGCTGAAGCTAGGGATCACTTGAGTCCACGGGTTTGAGACTACCCCGGGTAACATAGGGAGACCTAGTCTCAAAAAAAAAAAGAATGTACCTCCAAAGTTGGGCACAGTGGTGCATGCCTGTAAGCTTCAGCCTATGAAGCAGCTGGGGCTAGGAATCCCAGTTTGAGTCCGGCTCAGGGCAACACAGCAAGACCCAGTCCCAAAAAATAGCTGGGTGTGGTGGTGCACGCCTGTAATCCCAGCTACCTGGGAAGCTGAGGCTGGGGACTGCTTGAGTCTGTGGTACCCCAGGCAACGTGAGCCTGTGGCTCCATGGACAAAAAATAGCAAGACCTAGTGACAAAAAAAAAAAAAAAAAAAAAAAAAAAAAAAAAAAAAAAAAAAAAAAAAAAAAAAAAAAAAAAAAAAAAAAAAAAAAAAAAAAAAAAAAAAAAGAAAAAAAAAAGAAGCAATTTTATATCTGGATATATTTATAAATCAGAATGTAAGCCCTAATATAATAATTCTCTAGTATAGTTGCATGCACAGAAAAATAAATATACCCACCAATCCCTTTACTCACTTTTTGATCATTAGGAACTGATTCCTGGGACTTAAGAAGGGAAGCTCTTTCTTCATCTACCCAATTTCCCCATTCCTCTTCTGGCGCATTCCAATCAGAGCTGGGATCAGCGGAAGACAGACCATCTAAAATTTAACAGTGTGAATTAGGCATCTACCATTTCTGTCATAAACAAAAAATGTAAAAACTATTAATTCTTTACGTTGTACTAAGGTGTAAGATTAAACTATTCTTCTTTCTCCCAAGCACATTTTAAAAGCTAGGAAAAAAATCAGTAACATGGAGATAAAATCTCTATCCAACTACTAGTAGGCACATCATATGGAAAATTTAATGGAATTTCTCAGAAATTTTAAAAGATTTATGAATTACCCATTTAATTCTACGCCCTCTTCTTTTGTTACAATCTCTTGAGTTGTTTTCACATTCCAATTCTAATTTAGTCTAGAACCTGATCATTTTTTACCCTATGATTGCTACAACTTTCTGTAGTTAATTTATTCTGCAGGGAATATAACTAATCTTTAACAGCAATTTCAAAACTATACTTCCAGTCTGACACTGTATACAATATTTCTTCCTCTTTAACATCAGGTTCTTCTTTAAATTCATTAAGTCATGACAATATTTAACATTTTTTTTCTTCTCTTCTTTTGAAATGTAACTTCTACTGTCTCATATGTTTTATTTTTTAATTTTTTTATTTTTGAGACTACGTCTCGCTATTTTTGCCTGTGGAACCGCAGGCTCTTGTTGCCCAGGGTACCATGGACTCAAGCAATCCCCAGCCTCAGCTTCCCAGGTAGCTGGGATTACAGGCATGCGCCACTACACCCAGCTTTTTTGGAAGTAGGTTTCACTACGGGCCCCAGGTGGGACTTGAACTGCAATCCCTAGCCCCAGCTGCTTCATAGGCTGAAGCTTACAGGCATGAGCCACCGTGCCTGGCATGTCTCAGATGTTTTAGATGATTCACTGCTTCTTTTAGTTAAAAAATTTTTGAATTTTTAATTTACTCTATTCTTAAGAATAAATTTTAATGTTAGACTTTCAAATTCCTTTCTTTGAATATAAGAAGCACTGGATTTTACCTCTGGGGAGGTAAAACATCCTTTGGCTTTATCCAAGGGTTGAATAAACTGACTCTAAGTTAATTCTTCCTTCTCACCAAACATCAGAAATTTCCAAATGTATGCCTGTAATGTCCATTATAACCAGGTTTTATTTACACTGGTTTAAGATGACAACATTGAGCTTCATTTTGACATGGTTTTTAAAAAAAAAAAAAAAATCACATTAATAATTCAGATTTATAAAAAAAAAATCGTCTCTCCCCACTAATGCCAAATGCTACTTTTAATAAAATATAATACCAATAATTGTATAATACATTTTAGTACCTAGAATAATAATCTGCCTGCATTACTCTTTTCTTTGCTATTCTTATTTTTCCAGGAAAATAGTTATGACTTTTGTGTAAAAGAAAGGTATTATGACTTATCTTCATAGTTTCGAGACCCATATTTGAAAGAATATGAAATATGGGGGAAAAATCACACACAAAGTCATGGACAAAATTGTCTGTATGATAAGAATTCAAATTTATGAGAAAATATAAAATAATCAAAAATTGATAAATTTTAATGATGGAATAGTAGGAATTTAATATCTTATTCTTATTAACACTAGGTATACCAGAACTTGAGCTAGGCAGGAATCAAAGATACAAAAATAAGTATGATATAATCCCTCTCTACGTAATCTGTCTATTCTAGGACGAAGCTAGGTAAGTACACTGGTAACTAGTGACACACTGCGCCAAGGGAAACGGCGAAAGGAGCTAAATTATTAGAAGATAGGCAAAGGCTGAAACATAAGCAAGAATGCATATTCTACTGGAGGAAAAATGTAGAACAAGTGATTACAAGTGTGAAAAGTGTTACAAGAGAGGAAGGCCTTGCATTTCCAAATTTGTATTGGCATGAATAGGCCTCCAGAGCTAGTATTATATAGTATTAACAAAGAAGTTAAGAGCATGGACCTAAGAGTCAGTCAAAAAGATATACATCTGAATATTGTTCTACTACTTAATAACTGAAATTTTGGTAAAGTTTCTTTTTTTTTTTTTGAGACTAGGTCTTGGCTATTTTTGCCTGTGGAACCGCAGGTTCACATTGCCCAGGGTACCATAGATCAAGCAATCCCCAGCCTCAACTTCGCAGGTAGCTGGGATTATAGGCACGCACCACACACCCAGCTATTTTTTGGGAACTAGGTTTCTTGCTATGTGCCCCCGGCAGGACTCAAACCGTGATCCCTGGCCCCTGCGGTAGCTTCCTAGGCTGCTGCTTACAGGTATGTGCCACCATGCCTGGCCTCTGGCAAAATTTCTTAATCTAAACGAAGTATATGCCAACTTCATGAGCTGCTGAGAGGATTACATGAAATTCACAGTAATGCAAAACGTTTTCAATAAAAGGTAGCTATTGTTCTGATATATCATGGATGGTATTAAATATTATAAAGTCAGCTAAAATGGATCATAATAGAGGATTATTGGTACTTTTCTGGTGGTTATGCTGTAGTGTGGTAACATAGATGTGAATCTACACCCTACTCCTAAATCAGTGTTGTAAACTTAAAGTAAATAAATAAAAAGTTTATACTGCTACTGCTGGTGGATTTGATAAAAAAAAAAAAAACACTAAATGTCAAGAATAATATAAATTTTTTCCTTTTTTTTTTTTGAGACTAGGTCTCGCTAATTTTGCCCAGGGAACCCCAGGCTCACGTTGCCCAGAGTACCACAGACTCAAGCAATCCCCAGCCTCAGCTTCCCAGGTAGCTGGGATTACAGGCGCACACCACCACGCCCAGCTACATTTTAGGACTAGGTCTCATTGTGTTGTCCCAGGTGGGACTCTAACCACGATCCCCAGACCCCAGTGCGACTGCATAAGCTGTCGTTTACAAACACGCGCTACCGTGCCTGGTTAATATCAATTTTTTTAAGAAAAAGAGTTTAAGATCTTAGTTATTTCACATTTGTCCCAATTCTTTTCACTTTCAAATATGCTGCTCCGAAATCCTTTAAAGTGGTTTCAAAGCCGGGCATGGTGGCTCGTGCCTGTAAGCTTCAGCGTATGAAGCGGCTGGGGCTAGGGATCACAGTTCAAGTCCCGCTCGGGACAACATAGCAAGACCTAGTTCCAAAAAATAGCTGGACGTGGTGGTGCATGCCTGTAATCCCAGCTACCTGGGAAGCTGTGGCTGGGGATTGCTTGAGTCTGTGGTATCCCAGGCAACGTGAGCCTGTGGTTCCATGGTCAAAAAATAGTGAGACCTACTCTCAAAAAAAAAGTGGTTTCAAATTGTCAACAGTATTGAGAACTTTTTCCATTTCATTAGTACATAAATGAATGCCAGCAAACTTAGTTAGAAAAATGATTTCTTAAAAGCAAATCAAGATTCCGCCACTCTTATTAAAAACTGAACTTGTATTTTTTATTAGGAAAATAAAAAGAAATGAAAACTGTATCAAAACTGACTAGAAAAAAAATAGATTTCAATATTATATATTGGATATTGTGCTACTAGAATTTTTGCAACCTACTTACTCAGCCCATTATTATTATTCATTTTCGTCCTTCTACACTGCTTCTCCATGGCAAATCAATAACCTAGTTCCAAAGGGTCTGAAAAAAGTCAGTTTATAAGTTCTCAGACATAAACATTATTTCTCACAAGTATGATAAATATCTCAGTAAGATAAACTTGGCATGTGTAATGTAGAAATGATTTTTACAAGCACAAAGTAATCTAGTAGATACCTGGAACTAATTGGTCATCTTATATCAAATACTCATTAACAATGGTATTCATGGATTTAAATGTTAATACAGTCATTGGTTTTGTTGAAACTGTACAAAAGAAAAAACCCTAGACTTGGAACACTGATTTACCAGCCAGGTTTCTAAGACTTCTAGACAGAAATGATTATGTAAAAGTTTAGGCAAGTGAATGAGCATTAAACAAAACATATAAACTTGATTCTTTTTTTTTTTTTCTTTTGAGACTAGGTCTTGCTATTTTGCCCAGGGTACCACATACTCAAGTAATCCCCATTCTCAGCTTCCCAGATAGCTGGGATTCCAGGCGCGTGCCACCACACCCAGCTATTTTTTGAGACTAGGTCTCATTATGTTGCCCCAGCCAGGTCTCGAACCCACGGACTCAAGCAATTCCTAGTCTCAGCTGTGCTCTAGGTATGCACCACCGTGCCCAGCTATAAACTTGATTTTTAATAAATGTGGTAAAAGTGGGATGGATGAAGACATAGTAAAGCACATAATAAAAACACACTTAAGTATGTTTAGAGCCATAAAGTTTGAACAATAACAGTAGTCTATTGTCTAACTTCTATATGAAAATTAAAGGAAGTGCAACTCTCATTGGTTTTTTGAAGTCCCATGATTTTTCAGATTTCAGATTTCAGAAACTTTACAGATTTCAGATACTTTTTATAAAAATAACTGTGATCTGGCCAGGCATGGTGGCGCCTGCCTGTTAGTAGCAGCCTAAGAAGCCGCAGCTGGGGCCAGGGATTGTGGTTTGAGTCCTGCCTGTGGCACATAGCAAGACCTAGTTCCAAAAAAATATAGCTAGGTGTGGTGGTGCATGCCTGTAATCCCAGCTACCTGGGAAGCTGAGGCTGGGGATTGCTTGAGTCTGTGGTACCCCAGGCAATGTGATCCTGCAGTTCCACAGGCAAAAAAAGCGAGACCTAGTCTCAAAAACAAACAACAAACAAAACGAAACTGTGATAAAATAAAACTAATTTAAAAGAGCACATCAATAATATTTACTTAAAAATTCATTAAGAGACTTTTCTTAAGATTCATGGCTGAATGTGGGAATAAACTTTTTAGACATAGTTTCTTTTAAAATTACGCATACTAGGCCGGGCATGGTGGCACATGCCTGTAAGCGGCAGTCTAGGAAGCTGTGGCTGGGGCCAGGGATCACGGTTCAAGTCCCGCAGGGGGCAACATAGTGAGACCTAGTTACAAAAAAATATAGCTGGGCATGGTGGCGCACGCCTGTAATCCCAGCTACCTGGGAAGCTGAAGCTAGGGAGTGCTTGAGTGGTATCCTGGGCAACTTGAGCCTGCGGTTCCACAAGCAAAAATAATGAGACATAATCTCAAATTAAAAAAATAAAATAAAATTATGCATAGTATGTAGTTCTTTTCATAATCAGAGTATTTTCTCAAAATTCTACCATTAGTCTCAACGTCTTTTTCATAGAGTCATATTAGCTTCCTCATCAAAATGATTAAGAACTTATCCATTTATTTTTCATGTGGAATGTTTTAGGTTTATCTATCACTTTGTTGGTCTCTATTTTACTCTACTCCAGTAAGAAAATAGTTGTCAGCCATTTTTGTAAGAACTTAAACAAGCATTAACTTTAATAAAACAAAAACAAGTTAAAAAGACATTCTTCAATATTTAAACATACAATACTAACCCTGTTGAATAAACAATTAAATTTGTTCCTAGAAGAATATCAAGACAGCACTTACTGAATTACTTACTGAATAATTACTATGTACTATGTGTTTTGTATCATTCAACTCTCTCAACAATTCTGTGTGGGAATTACTATTTTTACAGAAAATAAAACTAAGCATGAATTATCATGTATACTCCCTAAAAGCAAAGGCAAGGAAGCTACGATTCAAACCCAGGCAATTGGTCCCAAAAGATCATGCCCTGAAGCCTTCACTATCTGCAGCTAACTCATTCATTCTGGAGTGTCAACAAAAACAAAATTCTACTCAAAATCTGAATTTCATAGAGATGGTAATGACATTCTTTTATGGTCAAAATTAGAATGAAAGATTACATTTTTGCCTTTAAAAAAAAATGTTATCAACACCGGGTGTGATGGTGCATACTTGTAGTCCAAGTGCTGGGAGGCAAGAGGCCTGGGATTGTTTGAGTTCGTGGGTTTGAGACACCCTGGGCAACACAGCGAGACCTGGTCTCAAAAAAAAAAAAAAAAAAGTAATCCTGTTTTTGGCATCTTACCCTTACACTCAAGTGCTTGGATAAATTTAATGCCTTTTTGTCAAATAATAATGCCTATGCCTCAAATAAGAGGGTCTGTTATATTAGTCACTTTCACTGTAAATGTAAAGCACAAATGTATTTTGTGAAGTAGTAATCTCAAATACTAAATTGTGTACTCTACAAGTTTACAACTCAGTAAGTATCAAAATTAGCCACATTAAAGATAACACAAAAAATAAAATTCACAGAGAAAATGAAATCAAAAGAAACTTTAGACTTAAAAGATTACCAATGCAGGATAACAAACTTGAGGAAAAAGGTGTTCCTCATGCATATTAAATACAAAATCCTGTGGGATTTTTTCCAGTCTCCTGTTTATTTATAATTACTTCTACTATTCCTATAATCATGCCTCAATTTTATTTTGCACACAGCTTATCAATCTTCTCAACAGATAAGACTATTTTTTTCTAAAAACTGCTTTCACATCCTTTTGTAATACCTTGGATTTATGATATTTTATTTATTTATTTTGAGACTAGGTCTCGCTATTTTTGCCTATGGAACCGCAGGCTCTCGTTGCCCAGGCTACCACAGACTCAAGTGATCCCCAGCCTCAGCTTCCCAGGTAGCTGGGATTACAGGTGCGCACCACCACGCCCAGCTATTTTTTTTTTTGGGGGGGGGGGGAACTAGGTCTCGCTGTGGGCCCCAGGCAGGACTTGAACCGCGATCCCTAGCCCCGGCCGCTTCATAGGCTGAAGCTTACAGGCAGGAGCCACTGTGCCCGGCCTGGATTTATGATACTTTTAATTTACAAAGAATGTTCATGTTCATTCATGAACATTCATGACACCTCATTAAAACCTAACAATCTACTGAAGTAGATATAACATTATTTGCTCTAATTTACAACTCAGCTAATGCAGATTCCAAGATAAAAAGACAAAGCTCAAGGAAATGAGGTACTGTTTTAAAGACCAGACTAGAACTAGAATCAACCTTTGAAATTAGTACTCCAACTCCCAGCTCCCTAATCTTTTAGCAATTAAATATTTTTCACAAAAGCCTTTATTAAGGTCTTCCTTAATCTACCTTTCCAAACTCACTGCCTTACACTGCAAGAAATGTGGCTTACTAGTATACACAGAGTAGTTAATAGAAGAATCTGCTTTGTTTCGCAAGCTTACCTCCATGATTATAATCACCATGAAGACTGCACCATATGTGCTAAGGAGCATGTACTTGGGACAGACTACCATAGTTGATACCATCTTCTTTTTTTTTTTTTTTTGAGACTGGGTCTTGCTATTTTTGCCTGTGGAACCACAGGCTCTCGTTGACAAGGGTACCACAGACTCAAGCAATCCCCAGCCTCAGCTTCCCAGGTAGCTGGGATGACAGGCACGCGCCACCACACCAGCTATGTTTTTGCAACTAGGTCTTGCTAGAGGCCCCTGGCGGGACTCGAATCGTGACCCCTAGCCCTGGTCGCTTCATAGGCTGAAGCTTACAGGCACAAGCCACCGTGCCCAGCCTGATTACCATCTTCTTGACAGACTGTGTGGCCTACGAAAAGTTAGACAACTTTTCTTTGCCTCAGTTTCTCCTGAAGTATGGGAAAAATAATTCCTACTTCATAGAATTGTTGTACGCTAGAAATATGCACAAGACTTAGATCATGGTACAGGCAGATACTTGCTTTAAGACCATTATCACTACCAATGCCCATGTAAAAGAGTCAACTGTACCTGAGGAAACAAAACATATTCTTGAAAAAAATTATTCTTTTACAAAGACCAAAATGGAAAATTCTAACAACATAAAAATGCTAAGTAAATAGTACAAAAGGATGTGCCATTAAAAATTCCAAGGTTTAGGGTTGTGGGAAGAAAAGATCTCAAATTTTTTTTTTTTTTTGAGACTAGGTCTTGCTATTTTTGCCCGTGGAACCGCAGGCTCTCGTTGCCCGGGGTAGCACAGGCTCAAGCAATCCCCAGTCTCAGCTTCCCAGGTAGCTGGGATTACAGGCATGTTGCCACCATGCCCAGTTATTTTTTTTGGAACTAGGTCTTGCTACGGGCCCCAGGCGGGACTGGAACCGCGATCCCTAGCCCCGGCCGCTTCATAGGCTGAAGCTTACAAGCACGAGCCACCGTGCCCAGCCCAAGATCTCAAATATTTTTAAAAAATATAGCATGAGCTTTCTGAAGATAAAAACTTCCTTTCTTATTTTCAGGACTCCTGTTTTATTTTATTTATTTTTTTTTGAGACTAGGTCTTGCTATTTTTGCCCGTGAAACCGCAGGCTCTCGTTGCCTGGGGTACCCCAGCCTCAAGCCATCCCCAGCCTCAGCTTCCCAGGTAGCTGGGATGACAGGCGCGCACCACCACACCCAGCTATTTTTTTGGAACTAGGTTTTGCTATGGGCCCCAGGCGGGACTCGAACCGCGATCCCTAGCCCCGGCCGCTTCATAGGCTGAAGCTTACAGGCACGAGCCACCGTGCCCGGCCTCTAGGACTCCTGTTTTTAACCATTCTATGCTTCTGTTGGAAACTAAGCTAAGAAAATGTTCTTCTGCCAATAGAAAAACATTCTATATATTCTATTACACTAAAACTAGAAAGTATTTATTTAAATAAAGTTTTAAAAACTACAGAGCAACTGCAAGAAAATTCTCTTTAAATATTGCCTCAGTCATAGAAAGTGAAGTTTTACTCTGTATTCAACAACTTACAAGTAGTACATTTGATATTAAATTATATCACTATAACCTAAAAGGTGAGAAATTAGGATTAAAATTAAAACATAAAACAAGATTCAGGGAGCTAGAAAGAAAATTCTGGAAAAAAAAAAAAAAGAAAAACTGATAATTTTTAAAAGGACATACTTAACCCAGACCATTCATCATCGATATAGGGTTGATTACGGCTAACATCCCACTGATAATCAGAAGTGGTAGACTGAGAAACTGGCTCAGCAGTAGACCCTTAAATGAAAACGAATGCAATAAAATTAAAAATGGAATTTTCTAATGATGTTTCATAACAATAGCTCTATACTATGCATATGGAGACTTAATTGTTTTTCATTTCTGCTAAAAGAAAAATGCAGACATTAGAAAAAGAGTTACGATAAAGGAAAAATAGAACTGAGGGTAATTTTATATTAAGTATGATTTTACTTTACTAATTGAGAAATACAGACTTTCCCTAGAATGAATCCATTTGATTTTTTTCTTATTCCATAGCAATATATACCTCAAACTGGTTATCTACGAATTCTAAGAAGTAAAAATTAAAAAAAAAATTTTTTTCTTAATGAAAAACAGTATCACACAAAAGAAATTCTGAATGTTTCAGGGTATGCCTATACCCTTACACCTCTGAAGAGGAAAATTAGAAAAGGTCTAAATTTACCACAACGTGTTACCTAAGGAAAAGTCACAGATAGATGAAATTCTAAAGGTGAGGCAGAGAGAGGTCAAAAAGATAAGAATCATGCTAGTGGCTTACAAACTAAGTTCAATTCAGGTATATTTAAAGAGAACAGAGTATTATCTTCTAATTTATTTTTATTTATTTATTTATTTTTTAAGTTTTCTGGGTGGTGGGAAATAGGTGAGGGGGTGGAAAGGGGTTGAGAGCAGAGAGCGTGCGAGTGAGAGAGAATGTGTGAGGGAATTGTCACCTATTCCTTTGGGAATTTGATGAAAGTTGTAGTGACTAATGTCCAGACCTCACCCACATTTTGTACATAGTTTTGGGGGTGCATACAAGATCATGGATGCCAGGCGAAAAACTCTTGCTCTATATATTCATTCCAGAATGCAAGTATTAAAAAAGCAGGGGTTCTCCATCAGGGATATATGTGCTACAGACCTTGTGAACCAGAATTTTCATGTGTACCAGACTCTGACATGCACTTTTTTTTTTAAAAGACACTAGGTCTTGCTATGTTGCCCAGGGTAGTCCCAAATCCACGGACTGAAGTGATCCCTAGCCTCAGCCTCCCAGTGCTGGGATTGCAGGCGTGCGCCACCGTGCCTGGCCTTAGTATGCACTTTGGACTGAGAGTCACTGACATAAAAAAATCATTAAGAATATCTGCTATTATAAATGATCTATACAATCATCTCTCATCAAAGTCCTTACTAATATAGAAGTACTTAAACATAGATGATTTTTACCAGCGTTCTACTAATATAACTACTTGATATATTCAAGAGTTACATATATTTTAACAGAAAAAATATATTTCTGTTAAAATGTAAATTTAAGAGAAATCCTGTAAGATTTACACAATTGATGATTAAGTGCTTAACAGCACTATTAGTAGCACTAACCTAATAAGTTATTTCTTCAGCAGCCCATGCCACTTTCTCTGCCTATATCAAAATGACACGTCACACAAAGTCACCAAATAAAGTCACTAATTAGTACCTCAAGAACTGAAATGCAGTCTATGAAATCAGAGGTTGGCAAACTATAACTCACAGATGTAATTCAGCTATTATTTTACAATCTCAGAATTGTTTTTACAACTTTTAAATGACTAGGAAAAAATTCAAAATACTATTTCAGAACCAGATCATCTTATAATATGGTCCAAAGCTAAAATATTTACTATAGGGGCCTTCACAAAAAGTTTGCTAATCCCTGTTCTAGACTGGTAGCTGCTCAAGGCACTGTTTAACTACATTATTACTACCTTGGATTCATCCATGAATTTAATGTGAATCAAGTATTACAAATTAAACATGCTCCATGCTTATGAAATATTTATTAACAGTATATAATTAATAAAAGGCATATCCATGAGTACTGCTGAGTTAATAGTATACTACTAGTAATAATGTATTTTCTAGAACTGATTTAGAAAAATCATCAAATTATAAAAAATTATTAAAAATACTCAAAGCAGAGTTATTATGTGAGGCTACATGTAACCCAAAAGGATTAGCTATATGCTCATGTTCAGTAAGGGTAAGTAGAAGTATGGTAGACCACTGATGACAGTAAAGCATCGACTCTGAAGGAAAGGCCTTCTATTTGCATATGTCTATACAATATACTTTGTTAGTTTAGGTCACAGAATCTTTTTGTCTTCACTATAAAAGGAACTAAGCTACTTGCAGGTATGAATTTAGTTCTTTCTCCCTCTTAAGGTCACTGCATTTCATATTATATACCTATTATTTATATTGACAACAGTATTTTATGTTGATTATTTTTTCAATAGCAAGTGCTAAAATTAAACAAAAATGTTTTTGTTAACTAAATGAAAGACTGTTTTCACATACCAGAAACAGCAGAGTTAAGTGTGAGAGATGCAAAAGAAGCAGAATTCTGTTCAGAGGTATTCATTCCCCTATCCACACTAGACCAAGCAGCTGTTAAAATAAAGAACGTCACTTGGAACCTTCAATTTGCAATGAAACTTGACAGATATGTACAGAATTATGACTATGATAACAATATTTTAAGGTAGTATTAGAAATCAGAACCACTTAATATAGCAAAGGCTAATATACTGACTATTACGTGCTGGGCTCCCTACACCAACCACTTCTCTTGTAAGTTTCAGAATAGTAGTGAAGTGACTTTCTGACAGCTAGAAAATGGCTGAGCCATGTCTGTAACTGGAGTCAATTTCCAAAACCTTATAGCAAATTACCTTACTATCTATTTTAATTAAGCTCCTACTCTGGGCCAGGCACTGAAGTTGGCACCTGACATTCTTTACATTCAATCTTCACAACTTCTTAAATATGAAGTTCAAAGAGGTTAATTAAATAATAAGCCAGTATCCATTAAAGCTAGTATTTGAGATAACTGGGATTCATAGCAAAGAGGACAGCCTCAATAAGTCCATGCTCATTCCATTATACCATGCTATCCTTTCAACATTTTCCAGAGCTTGCTTTCCTCTACCTATTTTAAGAACATTTATATCCATGAGACCAGTCATACCTGTATCTTCTCAAATAGTCAATACAAACCTAACATAGCTCTCTTTCAATTTTAACAAAGATCTTATTAAGCACCTAGACAGGAATTTTATCTGTAGAACATTAAGCAAGCAACATCCAATTTATATCTTAATTATGAAAATACTACATCTCTCTCATAAGAAACTTCAAGTACCTCAAAAGGTCTTATCTTAACATTCCTCAGTAAAATTTAGCCTTGAAAAACATTAAATGTGAAGGGTGCTTTCTTTATATCATTGAAACTTATGCTTTCTTTAGTGCTAAAAATGAGACTGGGAATGTAGGCATTATCTCATCTTCCAAACAAATTTTGGGAGAGCATTTGTATGAACTACAGAGGAAGGAGGAGAGAACAAGCTCAAAAACAATATTAAGAAATGGTCCAGAGTTTGATTCTCAGGGACATTAGTCAAAACGAACCTTTCTAAGTTTAAAAATGAAAAAAGAAAACAACATAAGAAACAGCTTTCTTTCCTATTTTAACACAAAACATTATATCACTCTATTGCTCCCCCAAACTGAAAGAAATTTTAAAATATGCAACAAGCATAACAAAAAAATTATGATTAATGCAGAAGGAGTTTCAACTTAATTAAAAAAGAGGTCATTAGACAAATGGACAGAGAACATTAACAGACAACTCTAAAAAGATATAATCTAGAGTTACACGCAACTTTGGTAAATATATATGGTACTCATATAGATGCTGACAGTATTAATTAGAACTCTTAGCAAATATTTTGGTTAATAGGCCATAGGACATTATAAACATTCATATTTCCTTTAACCCAAATACATCACTCCCAACTTTATCCTAAAGAAAAAAATCCAAAACAAATATATTCAGTGCAAAGATATTTACAATGGCTAAAAATAAGAATAAGAGTAATTTATGCTACGTTTACACAATATGCCATTAAATAAAAATAACAAAGAGTAAGGGAAGTGTTTATGCTAACAATATTATGTGAAGAAAGAACATAAAAATGCCGATCTGATTTGGGTTATGTACGTGGACTATGAAGACAAAAAACAAAAAACCCCCCACATTAAAGCCATATGGTGGGGGAGGGGAGGGGGGAAAATGAACTACAAAGATAATACAAAAAACGGTCATCATCAATGGGTGGTGTGGTAACAGTGAGTTTTTCTTCTCCTTTTGCTGTTTTCCATATTAAACAGGAATTACTTTTCCATAACAAACACAAACACCTGAGATTCAGTTGCTTTGAAATTGATGACTCTCAAAAGAAATAAGCTTCTCAACTAATGGTTTTTAAAACCAGGGGTAAAATCAATTACAAATAGGCACTTTGCAGACTGTAAAATATTTTATAAACAGATGCTATAAACTGCATTTTTACTTAGTATTATTTAATAGAACTGAAAAAAATCCAAGTCTGTTTACAAACTACATTTACGACATAACTAAAAATACACAACTATATCAGTTAGCTATATTGATAACAACAGGTGATAAAGTATGTGAAAGCACTGAAAGTAATAAATATTATTGTTTACTTTAGTTGCTACTTTGCTCCACGGGAAGGCTCTGAGGTGAGTTAGTTTAAAAATACTCCAGATAAACAACTTTAAATGAACTTAAAATTTTCTAACAGTTCTTACCAATCCCAGAAAATATTGAACGGTCACTCCAACTCCTTCCCCAGTCTTTTCCATTTGTATTAACATCTCCAGTGTCTTGACCCCAAGCAGATGGCTCAGTTTTCCTCTTTCCTGCAGAAGCAGGTGAGACAGAGTTCCACTTCTCCTCACCTGCACTGATTTGTGAGGACAGTTTTATGGATTTTTCATTCCAGCCTCCTCCATTTATAGTGAGGTTTTCATTCAATACTGACGAAACTTAAAAGAAAAGGAAAAATAAGATTAAAAACTTATAATGACTCCTTGCTAACACTGGGTACTTTAAAATTTCTAGACTGCTCAATTACACTTAATACTCATGCCCCACCCATCTTATACATAGCTTGAGCTTTCATGATAGAAACAGAGAATTTAAAGTGACATGACCATCATGGATGACTTTTAATTTAAAAACTTACAGTAGGTCTATACTTAATCCAGACACTAATGATGTTTCAATAGCCAAATGATGGCCTGAAAGTAAAATAGAGCATACAAGAAAATATCATATACTGTTATATTCAGAATAATTACCCATTAAGAATATAAGATTTTTCCTTAGTTCATGTTCTTTCCTTAAACAATTACATATAAATTTTCTGTGATTCTAAAACCTGGCTGCATGTTAACATCAACTGAAAAATTTGAGACACTGATACTTCCACCCCAGGTATCAGGGTGTATATGGGTATATTATTCATATGAAGGTATGTACACATGTGAACGTGTCCTTGTACACATACAAATATACACAGGGGAGTGTGTTTTTGTTTCTTTATATCTGTGTGTGTCTTGTTTTTCTAAGTTTCCTAGAACTATAATGTGTAGCCAGGATTGAGAACCGTGGGAATGAAGCAAATTATGTTATGAACAGGCCTAAAATGTTATGGCTCTCTTTCAGTTTTGAATTTATGTTTTAGTTTAGTTTTTGGACAAGTTCCTACCAAGAGACATAATTTAACTTTGTCACTGATGAGTAAATATATTTTCTATTCGTGAAGTATTGAATAACCATAGTTCATTCATTGTGAAATACTTAAAATTATTAAGAAAGTCATTTGAGGCTGGGCATGGTGGCTCGTGCTTGTAAGCTTCAGCCTATGAAGTGGCCAGGGCTAGGGATCGCGGTTCCAGTCCCGCCTGGGGCCCGTAGTGAGACCTAGTTCCAAAAAAAATAGCTGGGCGTGGTGGTGCGCGCTTGTAATCCCAGCTACCTGGGAAGCTGAGGTTGGGGATTGCTTGAGTCTGTGGTACCCCGGGCAACGACAGCCTGCGGTTCCACGGGCAAAAATAGCAAGACCTACTCTCAAAAAAAAAAAGAAGAAAGTCATTTGAAATAGGTTATTTTGCTGTGCCCAGAGGCGTGTGCCTGTAATCCCAACCTTGGGAGGCAGAGGCTAGGAATCACTTGAGTGTGCAGGTTCGAGAATACCGCGAGCAACATAGCGAGACCTAGTCTCAAAAAAATAGCCGGGTGTCATGGCGGGCGCCTGTAATCCCAGCTACATGGGAAGCTGAGCCTAGGGATAACTTAAGTCCATGGGTTTGGGACCACCCTGGGCAATGTAGCAAGACCTAGTCTCTAAAAATTAAAAATAATAATAAAATAAGGTTTTTTGAGATTAAGTCTCACTATGTTGCCCAGGGTAGTCTTGAACCCACAGACTCAAGTGACTGCTATTTTCAGCCTCCCGAGTAGCTGGGATTACAGGTTTGCACCACAGCATCCAGCTATTTTTTTCAGAGACTGTCTTGCTATGTTGCCCAGGGTAGTCTCAAACCTGTGGACTCAAGTGATTCCTAGTCTCAGCCTTCTAAGTAGTTGGGATTATAGGTATGTGTCACCGGCACCCTGCTTCTAGAATAGGTTATTAAGGCTAAAATTAATTACAAATAAACTATTACTGAAAGGATGTTTTTTTATATATGGTGGGAGAGGGAAGAGAAGAACAACTAGAACATACCCAAGACTATTAGAAGTGGGAGTGATTTTTCTTTAATCTATTTTCCAAAATCTCTGGACTGTGCTTATGTTACGTTAGTAAATAAACTCATTTTTAAGTCTTTTTTTTCTTCTGTGTCATTCATGTGAGGACAGAGACATGTATATAAGTTTCTGCTCTGATGGACCTTCAATTTAAGTTACATGTAATTTCTCTCACCCTGAAGTGTAGAATCTCCTTTTCCAGACTTAAAGTTGCTAACTTGAACATTTAGATGAGAATCACCTGGTTGAAATAGAAAAAAATTATTTAATGCTAATCAGACATGCATAATATTACATTAATATATAAATAAATTACTCCTAATAGTACTAAATTCTTACACTGGAAAAATGTTCATTTACTGACAACACATTTCACATGTCCTAAAGAAATAGAGTTGTGTTATCTAGCTACTATTGCATTTTAGCAACTAGAACACCAATGTAGGACCTGGAAAATTGTCCAAATATATATAAGACCTGCTGATCTATAACAACTATCAAGATTCTTAGAAGTAGGAACCGGAGAGCTGGGCTCTGTAATTGGATTCAACTTTGCCACCTCTCAAGTATCAGCTGCCTTTTGAACAATCCTAGAAGCATACATATCAAGTCAAGAATTCAGCCAGCATTTGGGACCAGGACTTAGGAAACACAGTGAGAGGTAAGAATGCTATACCAAATATGGTATTTCTCTGACACTAAAAAGCATAATGATGATTATAATTATTTTAAAGCTAGCATGACATAGAATTGTACTAGCAAGGAAAGCATGCATAAGACAGAGAAAAGAGATGATCAAAAAAACCAAACCAAACAAAAAACAAACCGGGCACGGTGCCTTGTGTCTGTAAACTTCAGTCTATGAAGCGGCTAGGGCTAGGGACAGCAGTTCAAGTCCTGCTTGGGGCAACACAGCGAGACCTAGTCCCAGAAAATAGCTGGGATGGTGGCGTGCGCCTTTAATTCCAGCTACCTGGGAAGCTGAGGCTAGGGGTTGCTTGAGTCCATGGTACCCCCAGCAACTTGAGCCTGCAGTTCCATGGGCAAAAATAGCAAGACCTAGTCTCAAAAAGAAAACAAACAAAAACAAAACAAAACATAACCCAAAAAACAAAAACCACAACTAAAGCATGGCTAGTGTGTGACAGTCAAAATGAGTAAGTAGAAGCCATTGCTGTATCACAGCAATAGATTCTATCAAGTCATCAAGCAAAAAAGGTAAAAGCTAACAAGGCTAAGAAAGTGATATGACAAGAAGTCAGAGTTGGGGAAATGGTAGAATGGTAAAGGGAGATATATCAATACTTTGAAAGCAAAAAAAAAAAAAAAGCATCACTTTGCCGACTGATAACTTGGTAACTCCAGGGTAAAAATGATGGCAATGTAAAAAGCTCTGATGAAGCCACCAGAATTGGACAGTTTGAGCACACATGGGAAGAACATTAGCTCTATAACCTTTGAGTTCTCATCTAGTCTAGGGTGTACTCAAAAAGTTGGGATGATAAATCTAGCTAGAACCTGCATTACCCAGATCATGTTTGCTTCATCTTTCATCTTGGAATGAAAGTACCCAACATGCAAAACAGGAACAACTAATTCCATTTAAGAAGTGTCTTGTTTACTGTAAGAAATGAAAATGTAAGGGTGCTGGGGTAAAGCTATATACATGAGGAGAAAGAAGCAACATCCTTTTCTCATGACTTAAGGCAGAAGAGCAATTTAGTTTTAATAGGTCATTCATTAGGCAGCATGTGACAAATAATTCTGTTGATATCAGGTAAGCCAGTATGTGGTCAGCAATGCTCTCATGAAGAAGGGTATATCAGCACAAAGATGTAAAGCAGTTCAAGAGTCAGACTTTTAAAAATGATACTTTGTACATCTGATTAAAAGGGTTTGCTGTATCACTCTTATACCTTTATTCTTCTTGGAACCAACAGGAAATGATGCAGTTGTAAGTTGCTCAGTAGTAACTGTGATGGTATTTTCTATCCCAGGGATAGCTGAATCCAATGAACCAGAATCAGTCTGCACCTTATCACGTTTACGCTGTTGTCGTTTCTCTCTGTGACTAATTTTAGTTTCCCAGGCTCCTGACATAGCCCCAGAAAAAGAATGTTATTTAGTAAGGGGAAGACAAGATGGTTGCTTTTTTTGGGGGGTTTGGGGGGACAGGGAGGGTGGGGTGGGAATAGGGCAGGTAGAAAACAGGATAAATTTAGATATTAAACTAAAAACCAAAAATGTTTAAGTCATCCTAAGAATTTATCCTGATATCATTATATCATTTTAGGTAACTTAAGTGCCATTTTTTATTCTGGTAATTTTTATCAAATCTTGATTTAGAAAAAATATATAGATATAAATGAACCTGAATTATCTTTTTATCTTGCTGGCTAGAAATGTTTAGAAAACAAGATAAAACAAATGAATTTTCAACTACTTAAGATATTAAGCTAGACCTTAAATTTCAAGGTAGTTCCCCTCAGGAAAAGCACTATTGTATGTTTAAATAATTTATATTTAAAAGTATTTTCTAACAATGCCATGTATTTATACATTAATATCTGTAAGTGATTAAAAATAACTAGATACAAGATTAAGTAAAACAAAACACCTTCGATAAAAAATGCTTTCGTGTGAAAAAGAATAACTTTTCTATAGTCTTTTCACTTGCTCAAATACCTTCATCAACTTCCTTTCCATCATGGCGTGAACTGTTCTGTACTGCTTTAGCATCTGACTTTGACTTCTTCTTATTTTTCTTTGACTGAAAATAAAACAGAATGTTACTTAATATTTCATTATGTTTCTAAAAAATACATAATGAAATATATAATGCTGACAACCAAAAACATGTAATATTTGATTAAGAAGATAAACATATGAATGGCAATAGTAATATGTTACCATTTATTGAGTGGACACTACTTGCTATGTATGTTATACTATTTATTTATTCCTTAAAACAGTTCAGAGGAGAAGGTGGTATTCCCATTTTAGAGACGAGGAAACGGAGATAAAGATGTTGAGTATTTAATAGACTGTTTTGGGTTCTACTAAGTTAGTAAATGATAGAGTTGAAATTAGGAAGTAGTTTATCTAGCTCCAAAGTCTGTGCCTTTAGACATCCTGCTATCCCAACTTATATCATAAGTAAGGTGGTATAATATGATGCTTTCAGAGCAATAAAAGGGAAACTTATAGGGTACTGATGATTCTTTAAAATTTCTTATAGCAAGTTTTGATATACTGTATGTATAAAAATTAATGAATTGTACAGAGACAATATTTAGTAAGTTTCAAAGTAACGTGAAAATATCATATATTTTACTAAAGAAAAAGCACCTGTACATATCCCAGATGCAGATATTCAGGACTGGTCATCTAGTTCCTTTCTGCTAATTTCTTCCTCTCAAAAGCTTGCTAAAAATGATGAATTCATTAGGTTATGCTTTCTATATTTAGCTAAGCGGTTCCAGAAGAGAAGGAATACCCATGAACGTTTTTATTTATACTTTGTATTCACGCATTTTCTTCTTTGATTATATATACGTTTTCTTACATTGTTGTATACCCGAAAGTCATCCCACCACATCACTGTGAACCATTATCTCGATCCCTTGTGCTCATCCTTCCCCTGATTTTGCCCTCTACCCCTTTCTTGCTCTATGCTTTAGTTCTGTTATCAGTTTGCTAGTTTTAACTTTTTTGGTCTGTATTCATGCATTTATTTGAGATTATATACCTTGGTAACTCCTTTTCATGGGTAAGCAGTAAATGACATACAACTACTTTTTCTATAGTGAAAAACTTGCAAATATTCTTAAGTGACATGACTTCTTAAAGGATGGTTAATTTTTCTTAGACAAGAACGATATAAGAAACTATTATAAAAGTTTCTACTGTCTTCAGTTGTTCTGAATTTGTTTCTTTGCATGTTCTCATTAATCATTAGCATGTATAATACTTAATGTACTATTTAGTAGATTCAATCACTTAAAAAACAGGTATCTTAAGAGGGAATCTATGAAAAAAAGAAAGAAATTTTATTCACAACAAAATATAGTGTGATTTGTCATTAAAACAAAATCTGCAAGCCGGGCACGGTGGCTCGTGCCTGTAAGCTCCAGCCTATGAAGCGGATGGGGCTAGGGATTGGGGTTCGAGTCCCACTAGGGGCAACATAGCAAGACCTAGTCCCAAAAACAGCTGGGTGTGGTGGCGCACGCCCTTAATCCCAGCTACCTGGGAAGCTGAGGCTGGGGATTGCTTGAGTCTGTCACTGGCAACAGGAGCCTGCGGTTCCATGGGCAAAAATAGCGAGACCAATTCTCAAAAAAAAAACACAAAAAACAACAACAACAAAAAAAAACAAAAAAAAAAAACCCCAAACAAACCAAAACCTGCAGAAAAAATCTATTATGTGCCCAACCATCCTACTGAGGTGAGCACTTACTTCTGAGCAGTTCCACTAGTTAACACTTTTCAAAGAACACTGCAAATACAAAGTTCTAGTAGTTCTCTTGTGTTGACAGTTGTTTTTTCTTTTGTTTGCTGTCAGATTCCAACACAGTAATTAAGCTTGCCTCTCCTGAATGGTCTTCGTCCAAACATGACTTATTAAATACCTACTATGTACCCACACTGTTTTAGGAGCTCAGTATACAGAACTGAATAGAAAGGTGTACTTACGGGAACAGTGCTATAATCTAGCAGGTGAAATATATGTGTAGCCGAGCACAGTGGCTCGTGCCTGTAAGCTTCAGCCTATGAAGCAGCTGGGGCTAAGGATCGTGGTTCAAGTCCCACTCGGGAAAACATAGCAAGACCTAGTCCCAAATAATAGCTGGGTGTGGTGGTGCGCGCCTGTAATCCCAACTACCTGGGAACCTGAGGCTGGGGATTGCTTGAGTCTGTGGTACCACGGGCAATGGGAGCCTGTGGTTCCATGGGCAAAAATAGCGAGAAGAAAGAAAATGAAATATATATGTAAATAAGACATTAGAAGAATTTTTTACCTTTGAAGCTACCCTTCCAGGACTCACCTCCCCCTCCCAACATTTCTTTACCAGTCCAGTGAATTTACATTTCCATTAAGAAAATTCCAGATATTTCTTATCTACATAGTCTAACTTTCTCATATACATAGAGTCTTCTGCAAAGTGATTTCAATGTGATTTTTTTTTTTTAATTCACAATTATTTAGCTCCAAGAAGACTGTTGCCATGAAAACTTCCTGCCTTTGGACAAATTGTACCGACTGTTGATTTTCTCTGAAAATAAAGTCAGTTAGTATACTATGGTCAGTATAGTACATGCAGTCAGTATATTATGATGATTTTTCTCTATTCCAAATGATCTGCTAACCTTCCTTGAAATGACCTAAACTCTTTTTCCCTAATCCACTCAAGTCCTGCTCCATTTGCCTTACCTCTGTTACTTTCTCTAGTTGTTCTCCCATATGTGCATAAAATACCACATCACTACACATCTTTATTCATTTGTTTGTTCATTCGTTCGTTCATTCATTCATTTACTGAGACTAGGTCTCGCTATTTTTGCCCATGGAACCGCAGACTCACACTGCCCGGGGTACCACGGACTCAAGCAATCCCCAGTCTTGGTTTCCCAGGTAGATGGGATTACAGGCACACGCCACCATGCCCAGCTATTTCTTTGGAACTAGGTCTTGCTACACTGCCCCAAGCAGGATTCAAACTGCAATCCCTGGTCGCCAACGCGGCTTCCTAGGCTGCTGCTTACAGGTATACATCACCATGCCTGGCTCAACACATTTAAAGAGTCATGAATTTGCCTTTGTCACAAATTTCCTGTTACCTTTCCATGTATATAAGGCTCCCTAGTTTTTCTAATAGGCATTTTTGAAAGCAAAAGTATAAGAGATATTTCATTAAATTAAGAGTATCTATTTCACTTTATTTGAATGAATCATGATAGAGACTGAGTATACAAAGACGAAAATAAATATGCTTGAGGAAATTTGACTAGTATTAACAGGAGCTCAGACACAGCACCAAGGAAAGTACCCTTAATCAATTTGAAATGGACTTTGCTCAATACATTAGAGGTGGTCTTAAAAAATGTGTGTGCAAAATTTTTCCCTACCAGTTTCCACTATAATTTTACATTTTGTCTTCTCTCTATCTCATATACACAATACAGGTATTACAAAATTTTCAACCTATAATTAATCTCTATATGTACGTACATGTATATGTACATGCACCCCCTCACACACACACAACCACATCACTAAAAGAAGAATTAAATGGCAATGAATATGCACTTAGTAAGTATTCAGTGGCTTAAAATAACACTTGCAAATGGTTCCATTGTTTTAAATCTGTTAGACAATGAAAAAGTTGCAATAAAGATTAAATCCACCAACACTATATATTTTAAGACTGCTTTAAAAAAAACCCTATTTAAAGGATGGACTGATAACTTACTATGAGCAGTTATCTATTATGTAATATTCAGTTAGTAATCCTTATCTGGACTATATAACAAGTCCTGTAAATAAAATACCTCAATAAGAAAGTCAGAGAAAGGGATCTGCTGTTCACTCTTATAGCAATGGGTTAAATAAGCTTGTTCTTACACTTTTATTTGAAAAAAATCAAGCATATTTTATATTTGTTTGTACCTTTATACATCTCCTACTGATAATGCATACATTTATAAAAATAACTTTTTAGTAAGAGCAAATGAACTTACTGAAAAGACTCAGACTGGTCGTACAGTTGTGAATTACATATAACTTGCTAATTAACTCACATATGTCTCAAAACAATTCCATGAGGCAGGGGTTATCAAAGTCACTTTATAAATGAGAAAAGGGAAGAGAGACTGAGTGGTTAACCAACAAAGATCAGGTAATTACAAAGTGTTGGCATTTGGATTTTGTGCATATAACTGCTCTAGAATCTAGGCTGCTTTGCTTTGCTGTGTTTTTACTTAAAATTGGGCAGATATGGGAATTTTTAGGAGTAACAGAAAATCATTCTTAATAAAATCAGATAGTATCTAAGCCTTTCAGAACACTCTTCGTTACATGAATTTCTTGAAAAACAAAAAAACAGCTACTTTTTGACACTTTGTTAATCCCTCCTTAACAATGAAGGAACAGGCCAGGCACCGTGGCTTATGCCTGTAAACTTCAGCCTATGAAGCGGCCGGGGCTAGGGATGGCAGTTCAAGTCCCACCTGTAATCCCAGTTACCTGGGAAGCTGAGGCTGGGGATTGCTTGAGTCTGTGGTACCCTGGGCAATGAGAGCCTGTGGTTCCACGGGCAAAAATAGCAAGACCTAGTCTCAAAAAACAAAAAACAACAACAACAAAAAACAACACACAACAATAAAGGAACAGATTAAGTATAAATTTTTCCTTAGACTACTAAGTAGACAACCATTTATCATTGTACATAACAAGTATGGTGCACTTGATTTTTAGGAAAAGAAAAATGTGTGTCTCACTTTGTAAGTTTGTCAGCATTACAGATTTATAGCCACAGTATAAGTAATTCATCTCTACATAAAATGAAAAAATATTGTCTCCTCCTTACCATAATTTAAAAGTCTGGTCTTCCAGTTCCCTATTTGACCTACCACTCTTTTGCCATCATAGTTTTTAAGAGATAATGCAGTGAAAGAATTTCATACATGGTGATATCTCTATAAATGCATCTCCATAGGCCTTGGCTTCCCAGTGCTGGGATTACAGGCATGCGCCACCACACAGGGCCCTTTCCAGGAGAGGTTTTTACTGTCTTTTTTTCCACAAAAAAACTAAATAAGTCACCTACTATTAATTTTTTTCCTTTTTCTTTATTTATATATAAATTTCACAACTTTGTAATCTCAAGGGTTTGCCCCTTCCCTTCCCCCCCTTTCCCTCCTGTTAATAGTTGTGCGCTTCATTTTGGTGCTTAGCTTGTTTTGACTTTCCTCAAGGCTTTTATTTATTTTATTATTTTTCACTATATCCCATACATTAGTGAAACCATTTGGTTTCTGCCTTTTTCTTTATGGCTTGTTTCAGCTAATATGATTTCTTCTAAATGCATCCATGTTGTTATGAAGTTGTCAAATTTGTCATTTTTAATTGATGAGTAATATTCCATCGTGTATATATAC
>PVHY01011063.1:0-49424 GCA_004024945.1 Uropsilus gracilis | reverse complement strand
TTAACCAAAATATCAAACCAAGATTATCAGTGCAGTGCAGACTAATTTATTTCTAACAAAGTGATTTCTAATTATCCTATTAACTACAAAAGAAACATGTAAGACTCAGAATACTTCAACATTGTCCAAACCCTTTCTCAGTATTGTCCAAAGTCCTTTCCCAGATTGCCCCAAATATCCTCAGTCTCTCAGTCCTAATTGTTTCACCAATGTCCAGTCAGAGTCCATCTCCAGACGCTTGAAGACATGTTCCTTTGAATGCTCCTCGTTGTCTTCCACGCTGTCTTCTCCTTGTCACCTTCAGGTAGCAGGAACTCCATGGTGCCGAACCAGCAAAGTTCACTTTCTTCTCAGGCCTAACTTTTGCACAGCCTCTCGGAGATACAAGTTAAACTCAGCAAAACAAACTCCAACACGGAGTTCAAATCTGCAAACTCCTTAACTAAATTCAGCACACATGCTGCCAGCCTGGGTCAGCCGAGGGTTGCAGGCCCTCGGTGGCCACATGGCCTAGCTCACATGGCTCACATCTTTACAAGATGCCCGATTCCCATCTCCTCTCCATTTTGGAATCCCAATCCAATCGCCTAGAATCGAATAGAATCCTTCTCTTTGTTTGCACACGGTTTATCTACCCTGATTTCCTGCCTTCCAGGAAATCTGTTACACTTCTTTCTTCCCCCTGCATCCCCCTGAAGGGAAATTCCAGCTAAGGTCATTCTCCCATTTTAACATTACCTGTCCTTGAAACCTGCAATCCCAAACAGGAGACAGTGGGGGGGGGGGGGGGGCACACCCTATCAAAAGGGGAAGATGGGAAATGTCAGGGAAGATGAGATGCCTGGGAACCAGCTGAGGCTAACTTGGTCTGAACTGAATGGTAGAGAGATGGAAAGTTTTACATTATCCTCTGGGCTCCCTCTACACTTGAGATTGGGTGGTTATACTATTTTCTTTTTTAAAATGCATCTCTACACGTTTGAGAAAATTGATAGCTATAGATACATCTTCAGCCTAGGAGCAAAAGAAAAAATTTATGATGGCCTGTTTTTCACTTGCCTCTGCTGACAGGGAATTTAACAACTAAGTTAGAGCTGTGCTAACAGGCATCCTATTTACTTCATACAAAATAATAAGTAACATCAAATGCTCAGTGTTAAGTGTTCTAGGATCATGGTTGAGAAACAAAGTATCAGCAATTGCATGGGGAACACATACTCAGAGGTCTAGACACACTTGCTGGTAGGTTAATGAGGAGAAGAAGCGGACTAGAATGCGTTCAGAACAAAGATCTTTTTGAAATTGTTGGTCTTTTTTTTAAAAAAAGTTAATTCTAGGGACCCAAATTAAAGCTTCTTTATAGTAGTTTTACTGTTCTGAAAGGAACTGATTGTTCTAAAGCCACACCTTGATAATTCCTCGGCAATTAGTAGAATGAAAGATCACTGTGGGATGCACATTTATGAGGCGGGAAGATACATTCTAGTTTGCATGGATTATGCCAGGGCTAGTGCCCAGGACAGCATGTCTCACATGGACCTGGTCCAGGCCTTTTAGGCATGCCCCATGTGTTGGCTACTGGCCTGCAGCCCCCAGACCCTTGGATTTGTAGAGTGTGAGCAAAAGCTTTTCAGATTCTGACATGAAAAGGGCAGGCAAGAGGTTAGCCATTTTTGCCCCCCCCACACACCTTCAATTGCCTTTAGAAGGGAAAACACTGTATTTTTATGAAGAGACATGGCCTGCTTGTTCTGAAACTTTTACAGATCTTGTAAGAAGACGGAGGCCCTACTCAAGAAAAATCTGTCCTTGTTTTCAGATGAAAGTTAGTACAGGCTGGCCATGGTTCCGCATGTCTATAATCCAAGCGCTGGGAGGCAAAGAGGCCAGGAATCAGTTGAGTTCGTGGGTTCCGAGACTAACCCGGGTAACATAGCCAGACCTGGTTCTCAAAAAAGCAACCAAGTGCGGTGGCAAGCACCTGTAATTCCAGCTACCTGGGAGGCTGAGGCTGGGGATTGCTTGAATCCGCGGGATCAGGATTACCCCGGACAACATAGCAAAGCTAGTCTCAAAAAAAAAAAAAAAAAAGAAAAGAAAAGAAAAGAAAAGTTAGTACATACATGAGTCCTCACAGTGGTAGGAGTTAGATGCAAGTCCCTACTTCAAATAAATACTGATTTTGAGGAAATGGAGAAAACATTATAAACAAGAAGGGATTTTTTTTTCTTCTTTCTCACATGGATCTTCATGAAACAAGTAACTAAAGAGAATGCAATTACTCTAGAAAGTGAGAAACTTCCATTTAAATTTCAATTCTAAAGAGGAACTGTGAGTGAAGCTTTCTTAAACACTTTCATTATTTGGAAAATGGACACATCAGGAACCATTTAGCTACTCCAAAGTTGTGATGATAAAATAGGAATTGGTTCAGATGATTAGGAAGCCCCACAAGTCACCTACAAACAGAGATCCACGGCCTCCAGTGTTGCAATTCCAGTCCTAATCCAAAGGCTTGCAAACCAGGATAGTGGATGGTCTAAATCCCTATGTAAGGACAGGAGGTCTCTCTCAGCTCAAGCAGGAAGTCAGTAGAAAAAGGGGACAAATTCCTTCTTCCTCTGTTTTTCATTCTCTTCAGGTTCCCAACTGATCGAATAATGCCCCCACCTTCACCCCCCTTCCCCCACTGGCTGATGCCACCCACACCCAAAATAGGGTAGGAATGGCAAATTCATTTACTAAATTCACTGACTCAGATATTAGTCTCATCTGCAAACACCTTCACCTGAAATAATATTTAATCTTAACACTCCATGGCACATCAATTTGACCTAAAGTTTAGCCATTATAGCTTCTAGACACTAATATTGAAAGTATCCAGAATGAAATACAAACAAGTTGCTGTGTGCAGTCATATGTAGTAATAGGTGAAAATTGCTGAAAAAGCAAAACTGATATATGACTCTGTTACCATTAGGATATGTCTTTAATATGTATCATGTATTAGGGAGAGGAAAAGTTTGTACTTTGAGATGAATAAGCCAACAAATAATTTCCCCCCAAACTGGATTACTTGTTTTACATTAATCTCTCAAATAAGTATTGAAGATCATTTTCTGTGTTATTGCTTCTCTAATAAAACCACTTTATCTCTTACTTTAGCATTTCTGATCTATATTAGCCCATGGAGATAATCATGTGAGAAATCACTGAGCCAAGTCCTGAGAGACATCCTCTACTGAGGTAAAGAGCCAACTTTTATACTTTCTATACTGACTGGTCACCACAGATGGGCTGCCCTAGGAAGGGGACATGGCCTAGGGAAAGAGCCACCATCAGGCCAGAGTGCTGGCTGCTGTGTGAATGAATGTGTCAGATCTGGACAAATCCAAGGAGTATATCACTGAATCCACTGCAGTTTCCCAAAAGAGAGTATGAGTGTTTATTTTTTTTGCAGATTGTTTTCCTTAAAAGTTACTGTCGTTTGCATTACCATCAACAAGGTATGAGAATATCTATTTCTCTGAATATTCACTAGGAGTTGGTATTATTGCTTTTTCAAATATTTGACAATGACAGACTATTATTATTTTAAGTGGCATCTCCCTGATAATTATTCTCCATTAGTGATAGGCATTTCTGCTTTGGTGATATTTTTGTGCTGTGACTGTCCTTTACTCATTTTTCTGTTGATTTTTTAATGCAATTTGTGGAAGCTCTAGATACAAATGATATTAATCCATTGTGATGTGTTGTGGTAAAGTCTTCTGTTTCTTAAAATTTGTTCTTCACTTCTTTGCCATGATACAGTGTGATCTTTGCAGTTAATTGTGATCTGATTATGTAACTAAATTCTTGACAGTGGATTATGAGCAAAAATGCCTGTTATATTGCATATACTTTTTTATTCTCTTCTTCTATGTGGATGCAAATGACAATATATAGGTTGGACAATAAGGTAGAAGAAGCCTAGGTTCCTGATTCATCATTTGGAGTAGTTGCCTGAACAATGAACCTCTACTATAGACTATTAAGTAAACTTAATCAACATTATTATATTAAATCTGAGTTATAATATGTTTGGGGCTTTGTTTTAGTATATTAGCTCACATGAATGGTGGTGTATTTATATATATACATATATATGTATGTATGTATGTATGTGTGTGTGTGCATTCAATCTCACTTGTAATTGGCCACATATCCTTGGTGTCTTTTGCAAAATACATTGGAGATATACCTGTAAAGGTATCTCAGAAAAGAAACAAAAAATTCAGAGGAAAACTAAGACTATGTAGCATCAAGGAATCAGAGGGAAAAGAGCATTTCAAGAAACAGGCCATGATCAGCCATATGCATGTTATTGGCAGATCTAGGCAGAGGGCTTCTAAAATCTAGCAGACTCTTGATGACTGGTTGGTCAAAAAAGCTTAATCTTTGATTGCACAAGAGAAGTGGTAGCTTTCTAATACCTTGAGTTGAGACCACATGACTTGGAAAGTGAATGCTGTCCTAAATGTTTATCACCTGCTAATAAAAGTATCTAATCTGTAAATAGTTTGGAAGTTCTCCACCTGTGCTCTTGAACAACAATAAAAGCTTGGTTCAGTTCCAAAGTCTGATTTACAAATATCTGTCAGCCTGAAAGTCTGGATGATCCTGCTCCAGCAGCTAGCATCCATAGGCAGGCAGGTCCTGTAGAATACTGTTAATATGTCTGAAGAACTGATTTGGCTATTCACACCTTCAGGCAAGGTTAACTACATTCTTCCTAAAAAGTACATTATCCACAAATTTACCATTACCTGCTCTCCATTGCTCACTTACACTTTATTCAACTTTCTTGCTTTCTCAGAAGAACCTCTTAAAATTATGCACAGGACATTCTGGGTTACTGAATCTCAAGAAACAAAGACATTCTCTTGCTGAGAAAAAATAATGGCAAAGTGCTATTGCAAAATCACCACTAAGGGAACATAATTAGAGGAAGTATATTTTTATGAATTTTTTTAAATTAAAATGACCATAGATAGAATTTACCCATCATAAATATGAGAGATGAAAAGAGACTCAAACATGTTGAAAGACATCAATATATATACTTGTTAAAAGTAGATAGTGCTGTATTGCAAAAAACTTGGAACTGAAGGTGATTTTTCTAATTACCTATGACATGTTAAGTCAATTGTCCCTAATATGTTCAGAATGACACATTACGAATGAATAGATATTAAAGCTTCTGCTCTGTTGCTCATAGAGACATTGGATGAAGGACATGTTCTTGGATATGTCACCTTATGTCTTAGGGGGAAAAAAGAATGAAAAGATGATGATAGGAAAGGTAGAGTTAGTCTATGCTACAGGCTTTTAGTAATTCTGAGCATGAAATTAGTCCTTGAAGAAAATTTTTGTTTTTAATTTTAAAGTATATAACAAGCTTAAGCTATAGAGTTAAGAAACTTCAGTCTTATTTGATTCAAAATACTTATTAGTTCCTGGTAATTAAACAGCATACACAGTATTCATTTTAAGGTAACTTTTCTCCAGTTTCTTCTTATGAACATATTTCAAAAACCATATAGAATTTAGCAGTGGAAATAAAAATAGGGTATTTATTCTTACTGCTCACTACATACTATTAAGATTTTAGGGCATCTTTTGTCTTCTATGTCATTCTACAGGTAATTCCCCTTAATTATTAGCAATGAAATTAAAGGCATATTCATATTTTGAAAAATGGGAACTATCCAGAATTCCAAGACACTCACTTATTCCATATAGTTTTCAAATGGATTTCAAAGTTACTTTATTTTAGCATCTGTAAAATGTTCACATGGTGTGAACATATAGATGCATCAAGGTTATCTTTAATACGTAAAACTAAAATCCATATTATCTACTGCTCATGGATAGCTATTGGGTAAGACTTTTTGCACTGCATAGAATGTCATGGAAAAAGAAGTCATGATAGAATAATGAGTCTAGACCTAAAATATATGTGCCATTTAGGTAAATAAACACACTCTGAAATCAACTGCATTTCATATCTTTCCATTTTGCATTTTTTTTCCTGAAAATGTTCTCTAACATTCTTTGAAATGTGACTTCTTCTAGAAAGGCCTGTGTTTCTCTCTTTGCTGGCCCTTGCCCCCAAGTATCCAGCTAATAATTGCCTCTCAGTACATCCTTTGAATAAATGACTTCCAAGTGATGTAAGGCATATTCCATTTTGCTTTAAAAAGAATGAATACACAAAAATCAGTGGCCTTCTTATATGCAAAAAATCAGTTAGAAGAAGAAATAAAAATAACTACCCCATTTACTATCACACAAAGAAAATTAAATACCTGGGAATAAACCTAACAAAAGATGTGAAAGATCTATAAAAAGAAAACTGTAAATCATTTTTGAGAGAAATAGAAGACACTAAAAAATCGAAAGATATTTCCTATTGGAAGAATTACCATTATCAAAATGGCCATTCTACCCAAAGCAATCTACAGATTCAATGCAATTCCAATAAAAATTTCAATGACATTGTTCAAAGAGATAGAACAAAAATTACTGAAATTCATATGGCATAGCAAAAGACTTTGAATATCCAAAATTCTCCTGACCAAAAAAAGAGAGAATGGAGGTATTACAATCCAAGGCTTCAAATTATACTACAAAGCCATAATAATTAAAATATCATGATGCTGGAACAAAAACAATCAAACCAATGGTATAGAATTGAACTTAAGTGAAATCACACATGAATAGTCAACGAATTTTTGACAAAGGGGCAAAAAACATACACTGGAACAAGAATAGCGTTTTCAGTAAATGGTGCTGGGGAAACTTGACAACTACATGCAAAAAGTGAACCAGGACAACTCCCTCACACCATGTACAAAAACCAACTCAAAATGAATAAAAGATTTGAATGTAAGACCTGAAATCATAAAATACATAGAGGAAAATGTAGGCAAAACACACCAAGACTTAGATTTCAGAAACCTCTTTCAGGACACAGCTATACATGCCAAAAAATGAAGAAAATCATAAACAGGTGGGACTACATCAAATTAAAAAGTTTCTTTACAGCAAAAAAGACAATAACCAAAATAAAAAGAAACCCAACAAAATGGGAGAAAATTTTTGCCCTCCATACAAGTGATAACAGTCTGATAACAGAGATCCACAAAGAACTCACACAACTTTACAAAAACAAAGCAAAAAGTCCAGTCAAAAAATGGGGAGAAGAACTAAAAAGTCATTTCTCCAAAGATGAAATACAAATGGCCAATAGGCATATGAAAAAATGCTCAATATCACTAATAATCAGGGAAATACAAATCAAAACCACACTGAGATACCAACCTACACCAGTAAAAATAGCCCATATAAAAAAACAGCAACAAGTGCTGACACAGATGTGAAGAGAAAGGAACACTGTTATGCTGCTGATGGGAATGCAAACTGGTCGAGTCACTATGGAAATCTGTGTGGAGGACCCTTAAACTACTAAAAATGGGACTACCATTTCATCCAGTGACCCCACTACTGGGGTCACAAAAGGACACAAAAACGCTAATTCAAAAGGGTACCTGTACTTGCATGCTTATTGTAGCACTGTTTATAATTGCCAGGATATGGAAACAACCCAAATGCCCCAAAACTGATGAGTGGTTGAAAAGATGTGGTATATTTACACAATGGAATATTATTTTGCAATCAGAACTAACAAATATGAGGTATTTGTGATAACATGAGTGGACCAAGAGGGAATCATAGGAGCAGAAATAAGTCAAGAAGAAATGGACAGAAACCATATGATTTCACCTATAGATGGAATATAGGAATAGCAAACAAAGGCCAGGAAAAAGTCAAAATAAGCTGACAGTGGAGCTGGGGCAGGCAATGAGGGAGAGGGTGGGGGAGGGAGAAATCAGGGAGAGGGAGCACAAGAAGATCAAGATGAAGGTTAATAGGGTAAAAGGGTAGAAGGAGTACCCCAAAGGAATGATATAATATATATAATATATGTATACATATGATTATAATATAATATAATATGATGTATGTGTATATATGATGTAATATATATACACATAAATATGTAAATAAATTAGCAAAAAAAGAATGAGTATTTGCAAATAGTTTAGCATGTGATCATTTTCCAACAATTTCACTAGCAGATATGTTAAAACATGCTTACTGCTTCTAGCCCTTATTAATTTGATTAGGAGAATGGGGTGGGAGAGGGGAAAATAAAGCCATGACTAACTTTGACACTAGAGTGGAGGAAAGTTTTCATGAGATTACAGAGGAACCCAACTCCTGGAGCTGATTTTGCAAATACTTTTACATTTTCATGCTGGTTCTTTAGAAAGCTCCTGAACAGGTACACACATTATGCAGAGCTACTTTATTTTGGTTTGTGGTTTTTCCAAATTGTTTGTTAAAGTATTATACATATTTTATATGTGTATATAAAGTATTACATTCACAATTAAGTTGTACATATACAGATAAGAGATGTAATTTTTCAAATATAATTGCTTCATGTTTTCCTACTCTCTTCTAGATCAGGATGTATAGAGGATATATCTCAGACTTTAGATATTTACCTCCTCCTCATGCAAATCAAATAAAATTACCTGTACTTTGGGGAAGTTTTCTATAAATATTGCAGTGAAGTAATTAATGTATGAGATTTTCCAGATGTTATTAGTCTGAAATTTTACTTCCCTCGTGCCCAATTCTTTGTAATACATCTTTTTATAGACTTGAACTGTGAATGATGTCTTAAGAGACATATACTATAAGGCTTTTTCAAGAAGTTTTAATAAATAAAGGTCATCGACAGATGCTAATAAAGATGATATTACCATGTTGTGTCAAAATCATTTGATGACAAATTGTGATCAATTTTTTCTTCTTTTTATTTTTTGCTTCTTTGCATTTTCCATCAAAAGGACCACTGGAATTCTTTCTATATTATGGGAACATTATTGTGTGGGTGATCATAGACCTTAAAACTACTTTCCTCAACTATATTTATAGTTGTAGGTCACCCTCTGGAAATGTGATGGTGAATTTTATGTGTTAACTTGATTACTAAGTGATGTCCAGAGAGCTGGTTAAATGTTATTTCTGGGTGTGTCTGTTGAGTTTCTAGAAAAGATTAGTGTTTGAGTTAGTATACAGATTCAAAAAGATCCAGTCTCATCAACATGGGCAGGCATCACTATTTTCTAATCCAAATGGCTATTCTGAGAACTTAAGTTTCAAAGTCAGATAGACCTGGTTTTGAATATGAGATCTACAATTTGCTTAATTTCTTCATTACATATTATATATATATATATATGCAAAACTGGACATGTTTTTAAAATAGTTTGAAACTCAAAATATATTTTTACCTGTAAAATGGTTTTAATAATATTTACAGGGGTAAGAGGATTAATTTAGGCAATCAATGCACAGGTTGGTGCTTAGTAAGTATTCATTTCCTTTCTACTTTTTTTCAGTCATTGTAAAATACTGATATTCTATAAAGAGAGGTGTTGCAGTCAAATTAGTTGCAAAAACAAATAGTAGTAAGCAAAACACTTAGGTTATCTTTTTAATTAAAAGGCTATTAAGAAATTTTAACATTCTCCCTTACTTTGTGAATCTGTAAACGAACATGGATAGTAGCCTTTCCAAAACTCATTTGACTACTTATTTTCAGTTAGTACACAAAAAACATTTTGTTTTTTATGAACATGGTGTGAGAACTGCAGTCCTAGCGGGATCTTTGGATATGCTACTTTGCCCCCTGGGCATGTCTGAAAGTATGATTATCCCTCTGGGTCCTGGGAGTGACCCATGTACTAAAATTTATTCTGAGCAAACACAAAAAGGACAAATGTTTCTGTCTGCTTGAAGAAAATGGAGTCAATAATGAAGTAAAGGCTTAAGACATTTTGTTACATTTATGATGTTGAGGTATGGTCCTCAAGATGGGAGAACCCTTAGGAATTACTGTAATGAAAATACTATGAGAAATAAATTGCCAGGAAGGAAGAAAAACTGAAGACATTATGTGGTGGGCTGGACAGAGTCATGCATGCTGTCCCCTTTCATGAAATTAAATATTTCTGTTTATATGATGGAAAATCTGTGCTGATTCATTCTCATTAAGGCTCTAGCAAGTTCATCAGAAAAACTTTATAGAGACCTTGGGGAAAACTCAACAGGGGGGAATTTCCTGTTGGGGGCTGGAGGTGGGGAGAGAGTATTTTGCCTTTATTGGGGTTTGCTTTGTTAATTGGTGTTTGAAGAAACTCCATTTCTTTCATAGTTGAAGTTAAGCAAAATTAATGTTAATTAAAAAATCATGTTAGTGTTCCCAGAGCACATTCAAGCTGTTGGTAGGGAAAGCCTCATCTAAAAGACTTTTCTCTTAGCTTTGTTTGGATGAGGAGCAAAGAGTGGACAATTTCAACAGGGTTAGAGAGGGAGCTATAGTTTATTTCTGAAACACAGCAAGATGTGTTCAGAACACACTTGAAATATAGAAAACATAAATAGAGCACTCAAAATGATCTATTTTTTAAATTAAGGATAGATCTAACTTTAGACATATAAACAGGACACTAAAGAGTGTATGTGATGCTTTATGGCAATGGGTGGGGGAAGATACACTTGTATTTGTGATGACGAGGATTTTAAATAATGTATAAATTCAAATTCTTACTGAGTAGACTATACATTCATTTGCTTATATAAATTTATGCTGCAGTCATGCCATTGAATATTTTTGAAGACTATTTTACTCCACACACAGAGGATTTCAATAAATAGATACATTGCCATCAAATCCCTGAGGGCTATGGACTTCCTTTGGGTATAATTAACTTGGATGGCTCACTAGATCTAAACAACTACCTCAGACAGTACAAGGGGAAAAAGTGAAATACTGTATATATTTTTCTGCAAGTTCTGAAACTCTGATTATTTTTTTATGGTGTAAGTTACATACTATAGAATAAGAATGTCTAAAATTAAGTTACATTAAGGTACATGTAAACCATCACTAGCAGAAATTCTGAAACATGAAATTATGTACAAATTCAATGAAAATAATTATTAGGTTATTTGTTTATTTATGCATTCTTCATTTCTTTCTTACAACATATGAAGTGGCTTATAACTGAGATCACATATAAACTAACTTGGATAAAATAAACCCATGAATTAGACATGGAATCTGTAGAAAGGCAACAGCAAATATGCTAACTTCACAGGCTAGTACTGCTATTCTATCGATTTTGATTCTGAGTTTCCCAAAAGGCAGTAACTCATATAGTATTATCATTAGAAATGAAGAAGTGCATAAACAAATTTCTCTTTGAAGACCAAGATTTTCTGTCACTAAATTAAAAAGAAAAGAAATTTCTTTGTATATATGTTTTCTTCAGCACAGAATCTCTCTTTTGAGAAGTATTTTTCTGGTACACAAATGATTCATTAGTATATTTAAAACATTCAGAGGTTTTACATTTTCCTTCACCCTTTCAACATCACTTTCCTACCCAGAGTCAATTTCCTGGTCATTTTATCTAAGACACTTTTCCCCTCTTCTATCTCTCTGGTTAATGGGGGAATAATATATAGGGATAATTCCTCAACTCACTTTTACTTATTTTTCTGTCTTGAAGATGATTCTTATCAACATAAAGTGTTATGTTTTGTTTTGTAAAACTAAAGCATGTATGAGATTCTAAAATTTACCTAAAACCTTCTATGTTTGATTTCTGATTTTTAAATATCACAAGGGCATGTATGCATGTTTAAATATCTCTGCACAGCAGTTAAGAGTTATACATAAAACAACTAATGCTAAGGTATGTTTAGGGACACAACTCCAACCCCAAAGGAAACATAAGCATAAATAAACAAGACTACATCAAATAAAAAAGCTTTTGTATCACAAAATAAACAATCACAAAACAAAATGGCACCATATAGACTGGAAGAAGATATTTGTACAACATATATGTGACAAGGTGTTAATTTCCAAAATACACAAAGTACTTATATAATCCAAGAACCACAATAACAACAACAAAAAAAGCCAGACAACCCAATCAAAAAAATGGGCAAAAGGCCTAAATAGATACTTTTCTAAAGAAGACATTGCCTACAGGCACATGAAAATTGTCCACCATGACTTATTATAAGGAAAGTGCATATCAAAACACAATGAGATATCACCTCACCCGCATGAGAATGCTTTATATCAAAAAGAATTAAAACAATATATCTTGGTGAAAATGTGGAGAAAAGTGAACACACATCTGAAATGTAATTTGTACAGGTTCTATGGAAATGGTATGGCGTTATTTTAAAGAAACAGAACTGGCAACATCATATTTTCTTTTTTCTGCATAGGTTCTTTATCAGTTTTAGCAGTTACACAGACATAACAGGTAGGGAAGGGCAGGGCCAGGACTGCGGGTGCTAGGAGACGGACAAGCCCCACCCTTTTCAGGCTCCCAAGAATCTTCACATACATATCTTTCTCAGTGCTCATGCTCTCTGTAGCCCTTTATCACCTCTCTTCTAAGATCAGGTGTGCATACTTACACATGTGCACACCTATTGGACTGCACAATCATGAGGAAGAAGCAATGTCTCAGGTGAATGGCAACATTATTATGATCCAGCAATACAACTGCTAGGTATTTGCTCAAAAAAATATGAAATGTCTAATATGAAAAGATTCGTATATACATATGTTCATAGCAGTACTTTCCACAATTGCCAAGTCATGGAACCAATCTAAGTGACCAATGAATGAAAACTAGATAAAGAAATTATGACACACACATTCATATTCAAAAGAATACTACCCAGCTACTAAAATGGTTTATTTAAGACAAAAAGGACAGCCTTCAGGTGACTGTGCCAAGGGAAATAAGTCAGAAAGTAAAAGACAGGTAACACATGGTTTCACTTCTCTGTGGAATGTAGACAACAATAGTGAAAGAAACATATATGTGTTGGCAAAGCACAGCAAAATAAAATCTTAGACTTGAGAAATGTACTGGTTATGATAGGGAAGAGAGTGAGAAAGAAGGTAAAGAGGAAGGAAAGAGTATAGGGTATTGACATGTGATGTTTCATGGAGGGTGAGTGAAATGTACATACTGGGGAGTTAGAATATAATCCCAGAATTAATAGACCTGTAGACAACTGAAAATTTCAGTTTAAAATATGGTGCAGTGCATACAGGGAGCTTAGAATGGTACCTTAAAACAGGGTAAACATTCTGCAATATTTAACTAAAGGAGTCAGATACAAAGCAACTCTTGAATTTCATTGAGACAGATTTGCAGTGAAAACATACTTACCCCTCTCACGTCCCTCCTTGGGTTCTGACTCTTCTTAAATAATATATAAATGAGCAAATGAAGTTTGTATGACTACTGATTCTTAATACCACCATCTACTACCTCCCCCACTTGCAAGACAATGCTTATTTTTATTTTTATTGTCTATAGTAAACAATTTCAGAGAGACATACAAAGTAGTTCAACTCCGGTGTGAGAGTGAATGCAAAGCTACCTTCAGATTTGGTTCTATGTACAGAATGCTACTAGGAATAATGCAACAGACTGGCCTCCTTCCAATAATTTATAAAGCACCCCTTTGATATTATCTGAATTTGCTCACAGGATCTGGCTTAATGAATTGTGCATGTCAGCATGTTTTGGGCAAGTTTTCAGTGGTTACTAGACAGGCTGGAAAAGAGATTTACTTGGTCACTCAGGAGTCCAGTTTCTGGGACATTGCATCAGTATACTGGGCACCCAGTTAGATTTTACAACATCCATCCTGGCTTCCAACTTAAGATCTAGGGTGCAAATTTTGGAATTTGCTGACTAATGCCAACATTTCCTTGCCTTTGTTTTCTGTCTTATTTCTTCATCATGACCACATTCCTCAATGTAAGAAGAATTATACCTTTTCTTGGTAGTACAACACCAGCTACATCTAAAGACTTAAAGAACTTTTTTGCTTCTGCTACATTTCTTTTCCACCATGATATACAGAAGACTTTAGTTCACTGTTGTGGCATGAGCCATCTTAACTCTAGACAAACTCACTTTCATTTTTTAAATGAATTCTTTTGCCATTTCTTTATCCTTGATATAGTGAGCTGAAAAAAGGTATTCTTGGTAAACGAGATTGTATTAGAAGCCTGACATGGACGATGGTATGCTTTAAATAGCCAAAGACCTAGTTAGTTTATTTAGTGGGTACTGACTATAGATTGTGCACTCTATTTTGCCTGATTTCACACAAAGATCTTGAACACTAATATTCCATACTTTCAGAATCAACAGTTTTATAATCTTTTATAAACTTGATTATCTGGGACAATGTAAGTTGCATGAACTAAAAGCAGAGAATGGAGAAAAGATTTTAAGAAGTCCCTAAATAAAATTTTGGTCTATAAGATCCTATAATATCAACTGTGGACTTGCTTATTTTGTAATCAATACAAAGGCAATGTTTAAAGGACTCAACTAATCATTATATTCATTTGACAAATAGTTATGAAGCATTATCCATATACAATATACCATATTGTTATTATTTTAAAATTTATTTATTCATTTTCTTATATTATTGTTCATTTTTATACAATATTTAATTTCTCTCCATAGGTATAATAAGGTACTATATTAAATACTATTAATGAATGAACAAAACAGATATAAATTCCTGACCTAGCATTACATAGATCTGACATAATATATATTAGTCACACAATTTATAAATGTAAACGTTTCAAATAAAAGGTATGTGAGTCTATAAGAACTCAGACTTTCTTCAGTGAAATATCTAGTGACAATATACCACCATGAACATTTTATTTTATAATCAAAGTGTCCCTTTTTTCTACCTATATATCTCAGTGATACCTCTTATTAGGTGTTTGGACAGATTTTAATATATTTACTAAATAGTTAATCTCCCTTCATGCCAAATGTTATGTCAGGAGGCCAGAGAATACCTTCTCTTTCTATAAAGATGACCAGCCCTCAGCATAACACAGCTGTCCAATCAAATATTCTGATTGAATGGGGGAGAGTCCCAGTATTATAGACCCACTTGGGAAAATAAAACAACTGATTCCTGCCAGAGCAAACAGATCAATCAAGTTACTTCTGCATCAATACCCATAAGTATTACATTTCTCAACAACAGTATAATTATTTTTACTTCCCTCCTTAACCTAGTTTGTCTAAATTAATATCTTCCTTTGCACCAAGCAAAATATTCTATTCTGAATGTCTCCTACTCCCAAATCTTTCACTGACACTTTAGGTAGAGACGCCATGTTCGTAGGTTTATTTACTGTTACTCTTCCAGCAGACAAATATATTAATTAATTTATTTGTTCTTTTAGTCACTCAACAATGTTTGAGGACTAACTATATATCTGGCAGTGGGTGACAAGGATAAAAAATTTCAGAGGTAAGACTCACAACTTATTTCAAGAATATCACTGTCTAGAAGCTGAAACTAGACGTTTTAAATATGATATTAAGCAGTGTAACAGGGCAATAATAAAAACATTATGATATAACAGAAGATGTAAGCAGGAGTAGAGTCAAGAAGATGTCCAGAAGAATGGGAATACAAATATTCCAGGTTACTAAAGGGTAGGTTCAGGGGAGAAGATCTGGACAAAGGCAACAATAGCATATGAAAGTATAAGGCCTGAAACAGCACAGTGAAATGTGGGTGAAGAATAAAATACAAGGGACAAATGGCCACAGAAGACAATGGAGAGAAGACAACCACCAGATTGTGAGGAGTACTGCTTATGATGTAGTCAGCCGAGAAGCAACTCTGCAGGCAGAAGAAGCCTTTAGAAGGGCTTAAGCGGGAGTGCAACACATTGACACTTGTGTAATCAAGATCATCTTAGTGGTAATTGGAGAATTAAAAGTGAGGGAGGCTACTGGTAGGAGGTTGAATTATGCTGCTATTTAGAAACCCTGGCAGGAAGTGGTGGGAGACGGAACTAAGGCAGTGGTTAAAGGAACAGAAGAGCGGATGCATTTGACAAACATTAAAAGATCAAATTGAGATCTGATGACTGTTTGGGTGTAGGGAATGAAGAAGACGGAGGAGTTTGGGGTGAAGCTGAGTAACTGGCAAAAATCACAGAGTAATTCTGAGATCTCTGAAAGTCAGGAAATAGTATAATTATTAATTTAAATAACTTTCCTTCTATACAAACTAGTAAGTCTGGTTGATGATCACAGGACCCTTACTTACGTCCCAGGTTATCACCTACAACACATATTCAATTTGACAGAATACTGGAGAGCTTTTGGAAAATACCAATACTTCTGCTTTAACTCAGCCTAAACTGTAGGGAGGAAGCACACATAGGTACCTATCAAAATCTCAGCATGGTTTCAAAGTGAAACTATTAAAGAAAAGTTACTGATAACTTTCTTTGAATTGTCTATGAAAGAAAAGAACCATTGTTTGAACAAAATGAAAATTTCAGTGCTTCTACAGCGCAGCTGATCTAGCGTTTGAGCATAGATCTAGTGATTTCCCTAAATTCAAAAAGCCTACTACTATGTCAGTGCTTACTTTTCTATGTAGCCAAACATTATACTTCTTACACTGACAAATAAGATATGACTGAATTTGAAGTACCGATTTTGTGTGGTCTTGACTCTGAAGGAAAAAAAATCTGGGTTCTTAGAAAAATTATGGTTCAGGACAATTCTAAATTCTCCAGTCATACTAGAGATCTCCCATTACCAGTGCTTCCCAACCTTGCTTCACCAGGGGATTCTGGATCCTCTGGGGTAATACAGTAGGGATTGAGGGGGAACATCAAGGAAGGGTTTCAACCCAGTATGGAATATGAAAGCTGGTTTTCTCAATTGACTCATAAAACTGGGAACAGTATAGTTGAAAGTCATCTTCAGGTAACAAGGTATACCAGGTTCTTAGAACTACTGTTGCAACATATAAAATTTAAAGAACAGAAATCTATTCTTTCAGTTTTGGAGTCCATAAGTCCCAAATTAACATTTTGGCAAGTCCATGCTTCCTAGGAGGAGTCTATGAAAGAATGTTTTCTTTGCTCTTTCCTTCTGGGGGTTGTTATTACTCCTTGGTGTTTCCTGACTGTTGCTACAAAATTTCAATCTCTGCATCTGTCTTCACATTTTTTTCTCACCTATATATAACTGTGTGTCTTTTATTTCCTTGGTCTTAAAAAGATCAGTCTTTAGGAACCAGCTTAATCTAACAGCCTCTTAACTCCATTACATCTGCAAAGACCCTATTTCCAGAGAAGGTCACATCTATAGGTACTAAGGGTTAGAACTTAGATATGTCAATTTGAGAGACGCAACTCAATTCTAACAAGGATCACCTATGAAATTTGTTTCCTATGAGAAATTCCACTGCTGTTTCTAACTAATCTCTTCACTTTTCAGATTATGGCTTCTGCTTACTGTCTATAGAATTTACTGTCCCTCAACTGGTTTCTCCACATTTCAGAGCAGCAGACTTTTTGAAACTGGAATAATTTTACAGAGATTATCTTTTGTATATATGCATATGTATATATGAGCATTTTGCAAATGAAGACTGGCAGACAGAGAGGTTTGGAGCTCTACCTCCCTAGTCAATACATTCCAGAAAGGAATCTTTAATCCCTTTAATCTTTAATCTTGCCTTAACTTCTGATCCAAGCATATACCACATCTCTGTCTCAAACTCTGCCTTATTTGGCCACTTTTTGTATCACAATAATCCTCTCCCTCATTTTACATTTATACAATATGTCACTAGAACTTTTTAGGAATGCACCAGTATCACCTCTGAGTTCATAATGGCAATGTTTTTTAATCCCTAAGGTAGGGAATCTTGGCCCAATTGAGATTCTGGCTTACATTCTGCTTTTTCACATTCATTCTAGACAGAAAGTCCCCAAAGGTGAAAATTAAACCAAATCTCCTTTCTATTCAGTGACTATGCTATGAGCTATTTTCCTACACAGTTCTATCAAAGGACCCAAAGATATGGATCCATTCCATATTTTGTAGAGTTCATTCTCTTGAACCCACACAGACTCCTTCCAAGTAACCCACTTCCTCCTTGACCAGAGGCATTAAACGCTGGTTGTTGCTTAGAATATGATTAGTGAACTAGGACCTAACTATGGGAAAGACAGACTTCTATTTTTATGTTTGTGCTTTTCATTATAAATCCTAAGGGATGGTCTATTCACGCCTCACTGGACCCATAACTAAAATACCACTGGGAGTTTTCCCCATATTTACTGACAGTTAGATTAACTGCTGTCTATTTCTGGCACAGAAAAGACCATTTCTTTCTGTGAACGTGAGAACAAATAACTGTTATAACTATTTCCCTTACCTTATAAAATGATACACTTATTGCTTGTGGATGTTGTTAGGCTTATAAGGTTGTTACCAAGTAATTTTATATCAACCTAAATTATAAAGCATTTATGCTTATTTTTATTGGTTGTTCTTAAGTGCATTTTATTTCAGTAGGCATTATTTATTTGTTGGACACCTATTATATGCTAGCATTGTGCTACATGGTGTTGACAATTTATAACTTATTAGGTAAACAGTCCAGTATATACTTGATACGCAGATATGATTTGTGCTTTGAAGGAATCTAGAACTTCTATGTTTAGTAGGACTGCTTACTTTGAGAAAAAAAATTTATAAAATGTTCTCAGGCAAGTCTAGTCATTAGCAAGCTAAAGAAATGACAAGAAACTAATATTTAAAATACTTATTACATGTTAAATATTTTACCAACATTATTTTATATAAATAAAAATAGTTAATACAAATTATTTTGTTGTGATAAAAACATTTTACATGGTATGGAGCCTCAAAGCTTAAGTAATTTTTAATTAATAGTACTGTTGATTATAGATATGTTGTATAGTGGACACCTAGAATTAATTATTCTGCTTAACTTTATTCTAATGTTTCTTTTTCCCTCAGCTCCTGGCAACCATAATTACACACTTTGATTCCATGAATTTGATAATTTCAGGTGCCTTATAGAAGTGGAATCATCTAGTATGTCTTTTTGTAACTGACTGGTTTCACTTAAAATAATGTCCTCAAAATTTATAACTGTCAGCAGAATTGAAGCATAGAGCAAGAGAGAGGAGGGGGGTAGTACCAGGGGAGGGATGAGCATGAGAGATCAAGATGATGATTCATGGGTGACAAGGTGTTGGGAGAACATTGGGGCAGACAATGATGTAAAATATATATATATGTGGAATCAATTAAAATTTTTTTTAAAGAAAAAAAATTATGTCCTCAGGGTTTATCCATCTTGTCACATATTGCAGAATTATGTCCTTTAAATGGCTGAGTAATATCATACCTCATATATATATGTATATACATAATCACATTTTGTTTATCCATGCAATTGCTGATGGATTTTTCAGTTGCTTTGTATCTTGACTACTAGGAACAGTGCTTCAGTGATCAACATGAGAGTGTAGATATTGCTTCAAGATCCTGGTTTCAATTCTTTTGTATTAATACCCAAATGAAACAATGGATTGTATGGTATCTAATTTTAATTGTTTAATGAATCTTTATTGTGTTCTCCATAGTGGTTTACATGATTTTACATTTCTGACAACAGTATGCAAGGGTTTTGATTCTTCCACATCCTTACCAAGAGTTAACTTTTTTTTTTTTTTTTGGACAGAGGGAGTGCTGGTGATAATAATCATCCTGACAGGTGATATCTCATTTGGTTTTGATGTGCATTTCCCTGACCATTATGTTACTGAACAATTTTCATATACTTATTGATTATTTTTATATATTCTTTGAAGAGATGTCAGTTAAAGTTCCAAGCCCATTTTGTTTTGTTTTGTTTTATTGTTCTTTTGAGAGTAAGTCTCGCTATTTTTTGCCTGTGAAACCTCAGGCTCATGTTGCCCAGGGTTCCACAGACTCAAGCAATCCTCAGTCTCAGCTTTCAAGGTAGCTGGGATTACAAGTGCATGTCACCATACCCAGCTATTTTTTGGGGACTAGGTCTTGCTACATTGCCCCGAGTGGGACTCGAACCGCCATGCCTGGCCCGGGCCGTGGCTTCCTAGGGTGCCGCTTACAGACATGCGCCACCATGCCCAGCCCCTTCCAAGTCCATTTTTAATTGGGTAATACAAATTTTTACTGTTGAGATGTAAGAGTTCCTTCTGTATTTTGAATTTAATCCCTTCTCAGATTAAAATAATTTCTCCTATTCCATCAGTTGCCTTTTCACAGTTTCTTTTGCTGTGCACAAGCTCCTTTGATTAAGTCCCACTTTTGCATTTTTTGGTTGTCAGTGATTTGGGTACTATATCTATGAAATTATTATCAAGACCAATGTCATGAAAATTTTCTAAGTTTTCTACTAGGAGTGCTAAAGTTTTTGGTTTTACATTTATTACATTTAAGTCTTTAACCCATGTAATGTTGTCTGGTTTGTGTGTGTGTGTGTGTGTATGTGTTTATGATACATGATAAGGGTGCAATATTCTTTTGTTTGTGTCTATTCAATTTGTCCAACATCAGTTATTAAAAAGAGTATCTTTTTCTTATTGTGTATTCTTGGCCTCCTTGCTGAAAATCAGTTGATCATGATTTCATATGCATAAATTTCTTTCTAGACCTTCTATTCTGTTCCATTTGTCTATATGCATGTCTTGATACCAGTACCATACTGTTTTGATTACTGTAGCTTTGTAATAGTTGAAACCAGGAGTGTGATGCTTTCATTTTATTTTTCGTTTTCAAAATTACTTTGATCAGGCCGGGCATGGTGGCTTGTGCCTGTAAGCTTCAGCCTATGAAGCGGCCGGGGCTAGGGATCGCGGTTCGAGTCCCACCTGGGGCCTTTAGCGAGACCTAGTTCCAAAAAACAAGCTGGGCATGGTGGTGCGCGCCTGTAATCCCAGCTACCTGGGAAGCTGAGGCTGGGGATTGCTTGAGTCTGTGTTACCCCGGGCAACGAGAGTCTGCGGTTCCACAGGCAAAAATAGCGAGACCTAGTCTCAAAAAAAAAAAAAAAAAAATCACTTTGGTTGTTCACAGTCTTTGTAGTTTCACATGAAACTTAGATTGTTTTTCTATTGGTAAAAAATTCCATTGGGGTTTTTGTAGGAATTGCATCAAATATGTAGATCACTTGAGTAGTATGAAAACTTTAATGATATTAAATCTTGTAACCAATGAACAAAGCATGTCTTTGCATTTGTAGGTTCTTTAATTTCATTTCAGTGGCTTGTCATTTTCAGTATATAAGTCTTTCACCTCTTTAATTAATTACGTTTACTACTAAAAATTTTGTTCTTGGTGCTACTGTAAATATAATTGTTTTCCTAATTTCCTTTTCAAGCAGTTAATTGTTATTGTAGAGAAAATGCAACTAATATTTACATGTTGAAATTGTATCCTTAAATTTCATACTGAATTTATTAGCTCTAATTGATTTTTCAAGTAGAGTCTTTAGGATTTTCTATATATAAGATCCTGTCATTTGAAAATAGTCACAATTTTATTTGTTCTTTTCTACCTTAGTTCCTTTCTACCTTTCTACCCTTTATTTATTTTACTTACTTAATTACCCTGACTGAGATTTCCAAAATTATTTCATACATAAATGGTGACCATGAGCATCCTTGTCTTGTCAATAATAGAATAAATTCAGGGTTGGGTCTTTTATTTTTATTTTTTGATGTATTAAAATAAAATTTATTTCTTGCTCATGGCATTTTAAAAAGTATCCATTCAATAGAGTATTATTTAGATTTTATTCCCTATATATGTTTATTTAAGAATACTGAAGAACTACAAACTATGTCATTTGGAAATAATAAGTTTAATGGATATTAAAAAGGAATCAATTTAATAGTTTGATTTGCCAGATATTATCATACATAGGATATTTCTAAACGTAAAATATTAGGTTAAATGCAATGATTATAGGTGAAATTAGGGTTGAAGGTCTTCTACAAAATATCTTATCTTATTTTCCTATTTATGCATTTACTTATTTATTCCAACATAATTCCCATTCCCATTAATCCTTTATTCCCTTTATTCCTCCACCTCCCTCTTAACTGCAAAAGTCTTACTTCACTTACTAGTTTTCACTAGCTTTTATAACTGCTTTGCTTTATATAATCAATCATCTGCTACATAAACATCCACTATTTGTCTTTGTAATTCCAACTTTGTTTATTACACATAATTTCCTTGAAATCCTTTTATTTTTGCAGTAAATGCCAAGATTTTATCTGTTGTTATAGCTGGATAGTGTTCCATTGTGTGAATATAACACATCCTAGTGATCTATTTCTCTACCAGTGAACATTTAGATTGCATCCATGCCCTTGTTATTGTAGATAATGCTACAATAAACATTGCAAAGCTCATACTTTTTTGAGTTGATGACTTCATGTCTTCCAGATAAATTCCCAGGAATGATACTGCTGGGTCATATAGTATTTCCAATTTTAGTTTTTTAAAGTAAATCCAGATTGCTTTCCAAAATGGTTGTACCAGTTTTGATTCCCAGCAACAGTGTAATAGAGGTTTTACTTTTTCAACATCTTCTCCAACACTTGTTTTTAAAGTGAAATTGTGAGTGTATTTTTTAACACTGAGCATAATATTAGCTGTGAGTTATATATATATATATATATATATATGATTATATATGTGCATATGGACATACATACATACATAATTCTGCACTAAGATACTTTCCTCTATTCCTAGCTTATTATTTTAAATATTAAAGTATATTAAATTTTGTCAAATGCTTTCTCTTTACCTAATGAGATGATATGACCTTTATCCTTTATTCTATCATGCAATACATCACTTGATCTCCAAATGTTGAATCATCGTTTCATTCCAGGCATAAATCTCACTTGGATATGAAGTCCTTTTAATGTGTATGAATTTCATTTGCCAGTATTTTTTGAGAATTTTGCAGCTATATTCAAGGAATATTGACCTATAGTTTTCCTTTATGATGTGATTGGTGTTGGTATCAGCATAATACTGGTCTCATTAGTTTTTCGCCATATTTGCCATTAGGATGCAGGGGCGCACGCGGGGAGTGGGGGTGATGTAGTGGCGGGGGGTGGAGGGGCCAAGGGAGCTGGCGCGCCAGGCAGGCCCCAGAACGCCGTTCCGGAGAGGTGGCGCAAGGAGTTTAGGGGGCCGGAGGGACACATCATTTACATAGCGGGGCTCATACAGCGGCATCTGTGCCAGGCTCGACATCCGCGACGACCACAGCACCAACCAGACTCTGCTGCCTAGCGTGCTGTCTCTGCAACCATGTCTGACAAACCCGATATGGCTGAGATTGAGAAATTCGATAAGTCGAAATTGAAGAAGACAGAAACGCAAGAGAAAACCCCACTGCCTTCAAAAGAAACGATTGAACAGGAGAAGCAAGCCGGCGAGTCGTAATGAGGCCCGGGCCGCCAACACGCACTGTACATTCCACAAGCATTGCCTTCTTATTTTACTTCTTTTAGCTGTTTAACTTTGTAAGATGCAAAGAGGTTGGATCAAGTTTAAATGACTGTGCTACCCCCTTTCACATCCAAGAATCGAGAACTACTGACAAGGGAGGCGCGCTTGCCTCTCCGATCCGCCTGTCAGGCTGGTAGGGAAGGGAAAGAGCTTGCATGCTGGTGAAGGAAGAAGCTGGTGGGACAGAGAAATCTAGAGTCAAAACCTAGTTGGTCCAAGTTGTCCTGCAGGCTGTAAAATGCAGTTTAATCAGAGTGCCATTTTTTTTTGTTCAAATGATTTTAATTATTGCAATGCACAATTTTTAAAAGATGTGAATAAAAAAGTTTTTAAACCTTGTTGGTGTGGCTGGTGTTTGGAAGATACGCCTTTACAGATGAAAATTTTGCAAAGGAACCCGCTTGTCTGTCTCATCAATAAAGGATAAGCATAATTTATGTGACCTTCAAAACAGGGTTTCACTATTCTGTGTGAAAATACATTATCTACACTGAGAGAAGTCATTTTCTCAAACTATTAAAGGTCAAAAGGATAATTTATATACTAGTTAACATGCAGTTTATATTAAAGAATTTGAAGGTGGTGGTATATAATATCAAGTTGAATTTAGCTGTTCATTGCCGTGAATAGAAGTGAAGTCACAAAATCTGAGAAAATTTTAGCAGCCGCTTTAAATTCCAAGTATTCAAAATAATGTCAATTGAAATCCAGTATATATAGAATTATTTGTAAGAACAGTAACTAAAATGGATGTAGTTACCGATTTTCATAACAATTTCATAATTAGAAATGGGTTTCAAAACTGGTACCACTGACATTTGAACTAAGATTAATGTAATTAATTAGCAACTTAAGTTCCTGACTTAATTTTTATGTAAAACTTCATAAGAAAATTGTCATACATCTTAGTCTGCATAACTATGCATTTGTAACAGTTTGTGAGAGACACTTCTTCCAATTCAGATACCAGTTATATAAAAAATGTTTAAAATGTATTTTGTACAAATGGAATACTTATGCATGGGAAGAAAATCTTTGTAATTGAAACTAATTCGCATTTTTTAACTTTTTGCTATGAATACTCTTGGTGAGTACTGATAAGTAAAGCTGTTCTATGTCTCATCAAAAAAAAAAATACTGGTCTCATTGAGTTTAGAAGTATCCTCTCATTTTCAGTTTTTGGGAATAACTTAAAAGGATTAGCATTAATTCTTTAAATGTTTCACAGAATTCATCAGTGAAGCCATCTGGTCCTAGGCTTTTCTTTGTTGGAAAGTTTTTGATTAGCAATTCAATATCCATACTAATTATAGGTCTGTTCACAATTTCTACTTATTCATGATTCAGTCTTAGTAGGTAGCATGTTACTAGGTATTTATTCATTTATTTTTAGGCTATCTTGTTGGTTGACACACAATCGCTCATAGTATACTTTTATGATCCTCTTTACTTTGGCAGCAGCAGTTAGATTATCTTCTTTTTCATTTCTGATATGATTTATCTTTTTCATAGTTTACCTAAGAGTTTGTCAATTTTGTTTACTTTTTTAAAAAATAAAACCCTTTTTTCATTGATTTTTCCCCCTATTTCCTACTTTACTCATTTCTGTTCTAATACTTGTCATTTCCTTCTTTCCGCTTTCTTTACATTTAGTTTTTCCTCTTTCTCTAATTCCTAGAATTAAAAAATTAGGTTGCTTATCTGAAATAACTATTTTATTATTTTATTTTTTATAATTTACATTTTTTATTGATTATAGATATATTTTCTTATATTGTTGTATACCCGAAATTTCTCCCAACATCATGTCACCTATGGACCATCATTCTTTCACTGTATTTATCCCTTCCCTAATTCTCCATCCCTCTTTCCCTCTCCCTTTCTGTATGCTTCAGTACTGTTATCAGTTAGCTAATTTAAATTTTTTCTTGTCTTTTTAAATTTCTAGGTATAAAATTTAATTTTGATTGTAAATGGGATTATTTCATTGAGTTTTTTCTCTTCAAGTCTATTTTTTAAATTATATATATATATATACATATAATTATTTCACATCTTTGTAATTCCTGGGACTCTCCCCTCCCTGATTATTCCTGGGACTCTCCCCTCCCTCACCTGCCACCCTGCCCCCTCCCGCCCTGAGTTGTGTACTTCAGTTTGGTTTTTAGCTTGTTTTGACTTTTCCTCCTGGCCTTATTTTTCTTATGTCCCATATATTAGTGAAACCATTTGGATTCTGTCTTTTTCCTTCTGACCTGTTTCTGCCAATATGATTTCTTCTAGGTATATCCATGTTATCATATAATCATCATTTTTAATTGATAAGTAATATTCCATTGTGTATATATACCACATCTTTTTCATCCATTCATCTGTTTTGGGACATTTGGGTTGTCTTTTTTTGTTTGTTTGTTTTCCCTATATCCTACATATAAATGAGACAATCTGTATTTTTTTCTTTTTGACTTATTTTGGTTAGCATAATTCCTTCTAGCTCCATCTTGCCATGAATGGCATGAGTTTTTTTTTTTTTTTTTTTTTACTGCTGAATAATACTCCACTGTGTAAATATACCACAACTTTTTTTAGTTATATCAGAAATGTTTTTCTTTTGACTTTTTTACACTACTACTAAAAGTCAATTGACCACCATCATTAGAGTAATTCTGTACTTGTCTATATTTACTTTTACCAACCAACATTATCATCATACTTTATCCTCACCACAATTCTCTAGAGCAGATATTATCATTCCCATTTCTCAGTGAGGAAATTGAGGCTCAGAGAAATTTAGTAACTTACCCAACTTTTTACCTACTAGGTTGGGGCAATGAGTTTAAGTTCAATGAATGCATTGAATGTAGGTCTGTTTAACTACAAAACTAGTGACTTCATTATATACTTGCTTGCTAAGGCTAGATGCCAAACCCCAAAGCATGATCCCATTGTTTATTTCTCTTTATTGCTGTTGAATTACAGGTCTTCAGACTCTCCTGCCAATACATGAACAGTCTCTGGAAGGAATAACTTAATGTGCCTAAAGCATGATGATCCAATGTCTTAGTTTTATGTTGCAATCTTCTTTTCTCATTTTACAGGATAACCCTTCTCTGTGTCATCAATTCCAGTTATTATCTCTATGCTTCTCATCTTCATGTCTTCATTGTAGTCATCTAAGATTCTTAAGTAACTTTCTACCATTGAATTTGTCTTTATGCTCACTATTATATTTTGTGGACTTAAACACATAAATAGATGAAGCACTCTTGTTAATTTTAACTATTAGAATCATTTATGAACATAGTTCAGTTTATCTATTTTTTCATTAACCTTTAGACCTTATATGATGTTTAATTACGTGTCTTCTTGAGCAAATGTAACGATTGGTTTAGGACATACAAATGCTGGATCAGAGGCACGGATATCTTTTGTGGCAGAACACATGGCCACATAGTTACTCACAGTGGTTATGCTTATTTATGTCCCTCTCAGCAGGGCAGAGAATTCCTGCTGCTCTCTTTTATCCTTATTACATAGCAAAAGTCTGACACACAGGAGCTGCATTATTATCTGCTAATAATAATTGAATGGAAAAGCAAATGGCACTTGAATTTATAGAAAGTGAGCTAAAGAGTTGTCCTGGCCCATTTTTTTTTTTTTTTTTTGCATGTCTTGCTCCATACAAGTGGTAAGGGTCTGATAACAAAAATGTACAAAGAACTCACACAACTTAACAAAACCAAAGCAAAAATCCCAGTTAAAAAATGGGGAGAACTGAAATGACACTTCTCCAAAGAGGAAATACAGATGGCCAATAGGCATATGAAAAAAAGCTCCATATCACTAATAATCAGGGAAATGCAAATCAAAACCACACAGAGATACCATCTTACAACAGTAATAATAGCCCATTAAAAAGCAAAAAAACAAAAAACAACGGGCAACAAGTGCTGGTGGGGATATGGAGAAAAAGGAACACTTTTACACTGCTGGTGGAGTGCAAACTGGTCCCGCCACTATGGAAGGCTGTGTGAAGGATCCTCAAACAATTGAAAGTAGAACTAACATTTGACTCAGCAAACCCACTACTGGGAATCTACGCAAAGGATACAAAAACACTAATCCATAAGTACACCTGTATGCACATTTTTATTGCAGCAGTATTTACAATTGCCAAGATATGGAAACAACCTAAATGTCCCAGAACTGATGAATGGCTGAAAAAGATGTAATATATTTACACAATGGAATATTATGCATCTATCAAAGAAGATATGTCATTTGTAGCAACATGGATGGAGCTAGAAGGAATCATGTTAGAGGAAATAAGCCAGAAAGAAAAAAGAGAAATATGAGATGGTCTCAGTTATATGAGGGATTTAGGAAAAACAAACACAAACAAATATATAAAACTGCCAAAAATATAGAACTGAAACAGAGTGAGAGAGGGGGAGGAGGGGGAAAATAGGGGAGGGGAGAGCACAAAAGACTGAGATTATTCACAGGTGATAAGGTGATGGGAGAACCTTGGGGTAGACAATGATATATACAGGTAAATATATATATATATATATATATATGTATACAGATGTGCAACCAATTAAAAAAATAAATTTAAGAAAAAGAAAGTGAGCTAGGAAGAAGCAGAAATACAGGTACTTTTAAGTACAATCATCAACAGAAGAATGTATCGACTTGCACCATTCAAATGTAAATTCATTCACATCAAATTAAATTAAAAATTAGTTCCTCAAGTCATATTTTAAGTGGCCAATTGTCATACCTGGCTAAATAGCTACCACACTAGGCAGTAATTATTGAACCTATCCACCATGACAGAGAGGCCTATTGGACAGTACTGGTCTAGGTAACAGGTCTTTCTCTTTTCCCCTCTGTCCCACCCCACCTTTCTCAAGCACATAGTATTTTTTATAATACTTAGAATTCCCTTCTTGGGCTAGAGTCCATATTCATCATTCTTTATCTGTTTTTTTTTTTTTTCATTTATCTGAGGCATCAAACTGTCCCAAGTTAGTTTTTAGAAAACTTTATCTTCCAACATCTGACTACAACAGTGAGAAAACCTATGTGAAAATTGCTCAACTGAACTCATTCCATCTAGAGAAGAATGAAATATATTAATTAGTTGTTTTAAGTCAAATAAAGTAATATAGGAGTATGATAAAACATATAGATAAAATTTACCATCTAGCCATTTTGACATGTACACTTCAGTGGCACTAAGTACATTCTGCATTGCTGTGCAACCATCACCACTCTCCATCTCCACAACATATTTCTCTTCTAAACAGAAAGTCTATAATTGTTGTACAATAACTCTACCTTTTCCCCTTTCCCAGTCCCTTCCTCGTGCCATTGTAATTTCTGTTTCCCTGAATTTGATTACTCTATATTTTCTCTTCTATTTTGTATAAGAGGAATTGTACAATATCGTCCTTTCATAGCTGACTTTTCCACTCTTCAAGTTTCATCCACATTGTATCATGTGTCAGAATTTCATTTTTTTTTTTGAAGACTGAATATTCCATTGCATGTGTATACCAGTTGTCATCTGATTTTACCTTTATTTTTTCCCTTCAGGTACTGGCTGAGTGACTGCCTAGACAAAATCAAACTATAATATTAACAACAACTGATTCAGGTATAATTATGACAATTTTTAGATAAAATATTGCAATGAAGTATGTTGGAAAGAAAAGTGGTCCAGGAATGATGGATCACGAAATTTTGTTTCCAGTCTTCTATATGAAAATTAGGTGTTTTTAAAGTTACCTCTACTTCCTGAGCACTAGTATACTCATCTAATCTTTAAAAAAAATAAGAATTTTTTTCACTCTAAAATTTTATGGGTTTAAGCATGTTCTTCAGCCCACTGACTCAAAAGTTAATAAAGAAAGTGGGTTTAAAGGATTTGTAGCAAAGTAAGGAGGGGAAATATTTTGGAAAAGAGTAACATCTAAAACTTTACAATTACTAATGCTCCGCGCATACACTCACACAAGCAAGAACAAAGTGCATTAGCTATTATAGTGTCTAATGCCTTCTGTCTGTAGCTGGGAGTTGAATCTTTGAGAATTCTCACTTATTCACTTAAGTTTCAATTTTCTAAAAGTGTCTGAAGTATTTTATATCTTATTTTAAAAACCTCAGTCCCAGAAAAACAAAGAATTAAAGTTTGATATTTTTTGAATATTATTGATTTTCTTTTATAATGTCTTATACGTTAGTTAAATTCCCTTTACTTCTTTCATCTGTAAATGATGATGATGGACTCCCTCAGAAAGAATACAGTAGTGATGTAGCATGATTTTATGATATTCTTTTTTCTATAATTGCCTGGGGGATGACCAGGAAAGGCCTTTGAAGATCTCATCTTCCCATACTTCCTAACTTTCCTCCCTACAGGTGGTGTAGCTTTTTTGATGATTGTTGTTGGTTTTGAATATTCCTTTGTTTACTGTAGACAAATAAACTGACATATTTTTATTATGCCATTTTTTATGTATATGTTAAGGACATAGTGAGAAGGACACATATGGTTCCAATTCATTAATCTTAATTACAACAAAGATATTGTGTTTTGTGAATACAACACAATTTACAAGTCCATTCTCCTCAAGTGTTTAGGCTGTTTTCAATTTGTCCATGCATGTGTGTATGTCTGTGTGTCTGTGTATGCTTGTGTGCATTTCTCTATGGACACATGTGAGAGTACTCTTAAAACTTTGCTGCTTGTCCCAAGTTTAGGAAATGTTTCCTTTACTTTTTAAAACAAAATATACTTCTTGATACAAAACCCTGAGATTTCACTCATTCAATGAAAATGAATTGAGTGACTGCTGAGATACCAGAAGAAGCAAAAACAAAGTCCCAGGTTTTGAAGACGGAATCAGTGCAATAAGATGATAGTTATATAATATGCAAATGAGTATAATATTTCAAGTGTAATAAATAATTTGTTTAAAAAAATCATCATCTGATATGATAATATATAGAGAAAACCCTAAAATCTCTACAGGAAAAAATAGTGAAAACAATAAAGCAGCTTCAGTAAGGTAACTGGTTACAAAATCAACACATAAAAATCAGTTGCCTTCTTATATGCAAAAAAATCAAAGAAAAAGGAATTAAGAAAACCATTCCATTTACAATTGTACCAATGAAAATCAAATACCTGGGAATAAACAACAAAAAATGTGAAAGAGCCATACAAAGAAAACTGTAAAACATCATTAAAATAAATAAAAGAAGACACAAAGAGATGGAAAGACATGCCCTGGCCATGAATTAGAAGTCTCAATATTATCAAATTGGCTATCCTACCAGAACCAGCCCACAGATTCAATGCAACTCCAAAAAATTCTCAATGAGATTCTTTTGAGAAAACAGAGAAAATATAATTCATATGCAATAATAAAAAAAACTTTGAATAGACAAATTCTTCCTAACCAAAAGGAGAGAGAATGGAGGAATTGTACCCCCAGACTTTAAATTATACTACAAAGCCATAATAATTAAAACATCATGGTACTGGAACAAAAACAAACAGCAGACCAATGGAACAGAATTGAAAACCCAGAAATAAAGCCACACATGTATAATCAACTAATCTATGACAAAGGGGCAAAAAACATACATTGGGACAAAGATAGTCTCTAAATGTTGCTGGGAAAACTGGACTGCTACATGTAGAAGAATGAGTCTAGATTACTCCCTCACATCATACACAAAAAACCAACTCACAGTGGGTAAAAGACTTGGACATTAGAATCAGAAACCATAAAACATATAGAAAAAACATAAACAAAACATTCCATGACCTGTACCACAGGAATATCTTTCAGGACACATGTATATAAGCAAAGGAAAACATAAATATCTGGGATTATATCAAACTCAAAAGCTTCTGTACAGCAAAAGAGACAATAACCAAAACAAAGAGAAACCCAACCAAATGGGAAAAAATTTCTGTACTCCATGCAACTCGTAAGGGTTGATAACATAGATCCACAAAGCACTCACACACTTCAACAAAAACAAAGCATAAAGTCCAGCCAGAAAATGGGGAGAAGAGTTTAAAAGACATTTTCCAAAGAGGAACTACAAATGGCCAACAAGCATATGAAAAAATGCTCAACATCATTAAGAGTCAGGGAAATGCAAATCAGAACCACAATGAGATACCACCTCGCACTGCAAGAATGGCCCACATCAAAAAAACAGGCAACAACAAGTGCTGGTATGCATATGGAGAAAAATGAACATTTTTACACTGCTGGTGGGAAGGCAAGCTGGTTCAGCCACTATGGAAATCTGTGTGAAGGACCCTTAAACTACTGAAAATGGAACTACCATTTGATTCACCAATTCCACTTCCACTACACAAAGCACACCAAAACACTAATTCAAAAGGATACCTATACACTGATGTTTATAGCAGCACTATTTACAATACCCAGGGTATGGAAACAATCCAAATATGTCCCCAAACTGATGAATGGATCAGAAAGTTAAGGTATATTTACACAATGGAATATTATTCTGCAATCAAAAAGACAAACTTGTCATTTGCAGCAACATGGATAGAACTAGAAAAATCATGTTAGCGAAAATAAGCCAGAAATAAAAAGATAAATACTAGATGGTCTCACATATATGTGGTATATAGGGAAAGGAAACTAAAGTACAAGGAAAAGCTAAAATTAAACTGAAGCTGGGCACTGTGGCACATGCCTATAAGTGACAGCCTATGGAGCACGGCTGGGACTGGGGATCGTGGTTTGAGTCCAGCCTGGGGCAACATAGCGAGACCTAGTTCCAAAACAGTAGCTGGGTGTGGTGGTGCGTGCCTGTAATCCCAGCTACCTGGGCAGCTGAGGCTGGGGATTGCTTGAGTCTGTGCTACCCCAGGCAATGTGAGCCTGCAGTTCCACGGGCAAAAATAGTGAGACCTAGTCTCAAACAAATAAACAAAAAACTGACAACAGAATTAAAGCAAAAAGCTAGGAGGGGAAGGGAGGATGAAATCAGGAATGGAGGTAGAGGTGGGGTGGGGAGTGGGAGCTGAGTACAAGAGATTAAGATGATGATTCACTGGTGACATGGTGGTGGTGATATTGTATACCTCAGGGTATACAATGATTTAAAAATATATACATTTATGTATAAATATAATCAATTTAAAAAGTCTTTTGAAGTCACCATCCTATAAATATTGACCAGGAATAGTTGCTTAGTTCAGGCTACCTATGTTTCTTGACATAGTGATGCTTACTTAGTCTGAGAGAAGAAAAAAAAAGAATGAGTAAGAATGGTCTAGTAAAGAATATAGTTAGGGTTGAAGTGAAGTAAATATAAGCAGAAGTGAAGGTAAATATAAGCAGAGGAAAGAGCAGGTATACAAGTCTTGGACTGGAAGAGAAATTGATCAATATAAAGAGAAAACTTGTGCAGCTGGAACAAAGAAGGTGTGAGAAAAACTCAATAATTAGGTGTGTTAGAGCACATAGAACTTTTTGGGTAAGGAAACATCCTGGTTTTAAGTTGAATACTGTGCTACTGCCAAATTTGGCTTTCAAAACACAAACTTGTTGAGTGTATTATGGTGAAGTCTGTGCTGCAATTCCTGTGACTGAAGCTAAACAACTTGCCACTGGCAGGATGGAGTCATTCTCTGGAAAAAGAGATGTGAAAGGAGGAAAATCTCTCATGTGGGCACATTTGCTCTTAGGAAGGATGCACAACAGAAAGGGTAAGAGGTTCAATATCTTCCACGAAGTGCTAAGAATCTTCAGAGAAACAAAAATGTAAAAAAGAGAGAGAAGTCCAGGAAAGACTGACTATAGAAGAGGAAACGTATGGGGGAAAGAAAGGTGAGGCAAAGAGCCCAGCTTGCAGGAGAGACCTTCTGCACAAACCAGTGGGTACGGAGATCAGGATGAAGCAGGCCGCGTGTTTTTCCTTCTCATGCTTTCAGCAGACATTTATTCTAACACAAGAGGAATGAAAAAATATTTTGAGACTTGTTTGCAGTGGTAGAAGTGCTTTGGGGAAACATTTTTCAATCAGAAGGGGGGAACTAACTTTTCTTGAAAACAATGATTTTATGTGGCTTTTCCAAAAAGTATGCACTGCCTTAAGAATGACTCAGTCACTAATAAAAATACAGTAACAGAAAAATCTGATTGAAGCATAATTGATTATGTTGGACAATTACAAATGCCCTTATTAAATAATTGCATTTAAACCACATGATAGCTTTATAACTGATTTATTAAAAACAAAATTGTGAAAGTTTAAGAGACATAATTGTTCTCAGTATCACTACAATTTTCAAATGAAGCAATTTAGCCTTAGAAGCAATTTCACTTCTCATTGTGATGTTATTTTGGTGTCAGGCTGCATGCTTTTGTTCCATGGCAGAGTTCTAGGAATGATGATTAACCCTTCCCTCTCCTTGACTGAGGCAGTGATGTATTTTTCTAATGGCCCAGTGCTTTGCATTTTGCTGCAGACCTAGCAGGTTTTAAAAAAATGGCTTGCAAGTCTCCAACTATTTATATGATTTACCACTTAATGAGAATGTGGTAGTCTCTGTATTGGTGTGGGAAATATAAATCTTTCTTAGCTTAGGGGTATTCGTGAACTCAGAACAAAAATGGCAAAAAAAAAAAAATCAAAAAACAAAGTGGCTTGTGTTTGAGGGTATCAGCAAATAATGTTAAGACTGTACAGTTTCTCTCAAAATTATATCCCTGCCGGAAACAATGTGGGAAATGGCCCTGTATCTCTGGCACATCTCCTAGAATGCTAATCAAAGGTCTATATCTTCAGGTGTATGAATGAAAGACTTTGAAATATGCAACAGATAAAAGCCAATACCATTAACATTCCTTTATTTAGTTTCTGTGAATTAAATGGTTTTTATATAGCCATAGTCTCAGTATCATATACAAAACTTCCAAGGCATGCTCTACACTGGTAATAAGAGCTAAACCTGCTGTATTTCATTTCAGTCTTGCTGATAGCATTTATCAGCAAAATCTGGCTAAAAACAGAATATGCAACTTAAGCCTGATCATAACCGGGCAACAGAGGAGGAAAGTGGGGGATTATCTGAAGACTGGGAGCACAAATATAAGATTGTATTGTCATTGTGTGCTATAGGCCTTTTGGCAAACTGTAGTGTAAGCCTCAGCTGACAGGCCTTTTCACAACTGACAGAGGAAAATATGAAACTTAAATTCTTCATGACAGATAAATCTGCTGAATGAAAGGAAGACCAATAGGATAACAGTGGGACAAAAAACATACTGCTTTTGGGTAACTCCCTTAAGTCTACCTCTTTTGTAAATATATAAAATAGGCATTCAATGAATATCTTCTAAACTCCTACCGATCAGCTTTGCTAAGCAAGCTGTTAAGTTGGAATGATAAAATAAGCATCCTTTCTTCAGCAGATGAATACAAAGTCTTATAAACAGGGGTGGCAGATTAAATTTAATATGTGGGCATGAAAGACATTTCCTGGATGACTATCAACTGGAGTGGATTTCTTGAACCAAAGTTGACATGTTACTATTGTAGAAGGCTTATTAATTGAGATATTAAATGTACATAATCCACCATGATTGGGATCTTTGTCAAATTTTTAACAAATATGACGATAAGTAATTGCTCTTTTCTGTCAGTGAGTCCTAAGTCCATGAAATGTAACTGGAAACCATTTCTTAGGATTAATATTGTTGGCCTTTCCATTGGTGATATATACCTTTCAACCTTGTTAAGGGCCTTTGTGGGGGCTCCAGGGGGTCAGGGTTCTTTGCCTTTCTCATATTGATTTACTACTATGACAGTTTTTTCCCTAAGAAAATTCCTTTTGGTGGATATGTTGGTTCTCTCCAACACCAGCGGAAGTCCGAAGAAAACTACCTCAAACCATTAAAGGTCAGATTAAACTGAGAAGTGAGGTTTCTTATAAATTTAAGTCCTTTCAGTTATTTAACTATTTATTGTGAAACCTCACTTCTTGTGAGCATCTCCTGAGGGAAGCTTCCTGAGCAGCATACTTCTTAGAACATTAGGGGGGGGGGGAATTAATACAGGCTCCTTAAGAAAAATTGCCTCTCTCATTAATGAAGGGCTAGACTGCCTTGGCAAATCCCAGTGAAGTTGATAGACAATGTCTTGCTGAGACAGCCTGAAGCAAGTTTCAGTACCCAAGAGCAGATCTGCCTTGAACTGTCACTTTTCCTGGTTGCCAAGGAGTTCATAGAATGGGTGAAAGGAAAAATGAATCAGATAAGAGTACTGAGGGTTGCTTTCCTCTGAGTCTTCATGCCCGAGGCAGTGTGGGTTCCTCCTCCAGTCAGTCCCAGAATGTCTGGCAGTAGGACTAGGGTACAGTCTTAGGCCATGGGTATCTACTACCAAGTCACAGAGAAGAGGAAGACAGAGGCAGAATTGGAGAACAGGAGGACAAAGAGCAAGAAGAGGAAAAAGAGGAGAGGGAAGGTGACAGGGTAGGGACAAGGAGGAGAAGGAGAGAGGAAAAGAGGGGAGGAGGAGATGATGAGGAGGGAGGGGGAGAGTCAGTCAGCCTGGAGTCTAAGGGAAGAATCCAGGCGCCAAGGTGTAACAGCTGCTTCAGGTATGCTAGCCAGTCTCAGCTCGTTTCCAGCTCTTTCTGGCAAGCCTCAGGCTCAGGCACACACAGAACTCTCTCTCACTCTCTCTCTCTCCTTTCTCTCTCTCTCTTTTGGCTGTATCTGTGTCTGTTGCATAAAAGCTTGGGACTGTCTGCAATAGTGCCTCTCAGGTTCTTGCAGAGAGCTGGAACTGTGGGACACTGCTATTCATAATTGTGGTAAAATTGCCTAAGACCTTGGTAAATAACAAAATCTACCCAAATACAAAGGGATTTAACTTACTCTAAAGATTATTATGTTTTGTCTGCTGGATTAAAATTGTTTCCAAAGTTATTAGAGAAACTCAACATTAGTACTTACCGTTCTATAAAGAAACAAACCACACACACACATGCAGCATTATATGGTAATTATCCAAAATGCTACCGCTTGGAATAATAAGGATGTTAGTGTTTACATAGCATCTTTCTTTTCCAAAGAATTCAAATGGCCTTACCACCCTTCCATTATTAGCCTTATCAACAATCTTCTATGAGCTATGTGGGTGGCAAGAATAATTATCTAAGTTACACAGAAGTAACTGAGGCACAGGGGCATTTGGCATCCCACAACAAGAATAGAGCAATTCGGGACTTTCTACATAAAATTTGAACTGTCAAGAGTTTTTCTGTTTAAATAAAATTTGTATTCCTCTTTTCTGTCTTGATTCTCTGAAAAATAATATGCATAGTTTTTCCTCTCCGACTGACCTCTCTGTGCACGTTGCTTGCCTTAGCATTTAGTTCTGCATTGGCTTACCTGCCTTTTCCTGATAGAGGAAAGGACTGGAAGTTGTTTGTCTCTACCTCCAGTGCTGAAATGTCTGTTGCTTGAATGAATGAAAGAAAATAGAATGAATGAAAGAACAATCTTCTAAGAATTTCTGACAAGGTAACAATCAATGCAAATTTGGACTTCCACTAAGTATGTCTCATTTGATTGTATTTTGCTGTGACAAATATGTCCACTTCACAAGCTTTCTTTTAAAAATTCAGTGAGTACATTTAGCACTAACTTCTTCTTTGCTTGGGCTATAGGGTTTATTGTTTGGAACAATAAACTCTGAGTCACATAATTACTAAGATTTCAGATGGTCTATCATAATTATTTTCCCCGTAGTCCCCCCCTTTTTTTTGATATTTAAGAGAAAGCATTTAGGTGTGAAGATTTGGGGGGAGTATTAATATAGAGTTATTACGCTGTCCCAAACCCTTTCCTCTGTGTAGTGAATCTTAAAGTCAGATTGTTATTTGAGGGGAGGAGGCATAGACCCCCCAAATAACAATAGGAACAATGATTGCTGTTCAAGGAGACTACAAATTTAACTCTCTTTTATGCATTTTCTGATGATCAATACAAAAAAGGCAAGGTAATATATGTTAATCTTTACCAGATGTACTTTATGTATCCCTTTACGTTGGAAGCCTAGCAGGAGTAGAATGTCACAACAGACATTTACTGAAATACCTGGGGAAATGTAACAAAAAGTGTTAGAGGAAAATGGTCTTTCAGCTAAATTACCTAATATATTTGCTAATGGTATCTGATTTAAAAGCCATAAAAATACCAAGTTAAAAGCACATTAGAAGATGTGTTATATTTATAAGTGTTTGTCACCTTGGCAACAAAAGCTATATTCCAAATCTAACACTAGCTATGATGGGCCAAGACCTTTTAAAATTGGTAAATACTTCTTTATGGCAATGATCTGCTTTCAGCTACTGAATGTTAGAACTAGAAAAGGCAAGTTCTTCATTGCATAGCAAGTTTTTTTCTATCTTTTTACTATGGGTAAGCTTTTTCTTTCTATTAGCAACTGCAGTTTATTCTTAAAAAGAAAACCAATATATTTTCAAATAAAGCATCAATCTTAATTATTTTCTTCTTTTACTCAGAGATGCAGATGTATAGTTGGAAGAGTCCCAAAGACAGTTTATTGATGAAATTTATATTTCAATTTATTAACCATAATTCTGATCTTGATTCATGAATAAAATGATGCACATAATCAACCTCAAGTTACAAAACCTACCTCCTAAGCAACTGGGCAGAATATATCTAGGAAAAGAAAGGCTCTTACATGAGGGGAATATTCACATAACTTTATCTTCCAAATGAGCAGCATGAGGACAGAAAATTTATCTTTCACTGTGTCTCACTAAAATTTTTCTTTTTACTGTTACTAGTAATAATGGAAGATTTAATAACAGAAATCCAAGTTTTAAAAGGTGGGTTTTAGGTGAACCTAAATGAGATTCAAATTTGAACTCTGTATTCTTCCCTCATTTTTAAGCTCCAATCTGATTTTCAAATCCCATAAAAAAAATGTTTGGGTTACGTGCCAGTCGAAGATTATAATTCCAAGGGTCTAACTAGATTCCCATGTGGTTGAACCAATTTTCAGAAGTAAACCATGGAAAAGGTTTGGATAAACACATATTTACTGTGGCCTGTGGCTGTTCATTGGGAGCCTAGACAAGTTGTCTCTGCTGCCAGCTTGGGAAAACCCAAGTCCAACTTGTGAGTTGTAATCAATCTCAGCAGGTTCTCAGATAGATGGGCAACTTGAAGGATCAAAAATCATCACTCTTAAGTAACTTTCTCTAACACAAGGAGAAAATGTGCTTCTTCTACACAGAAGAAATCAATAAAATCCTCTACCACATTAAATATTGCCAAGAAGTATGTAATTCCTTCCTCTGCATTTCTTAGAAATAAGATCTTCTTAGTGAACATAAGAAATAAAACTTAGTCTATCAGACAGAGATGTTAATGGCATATAAGGAGAATTTCTAGAAGAGGAGAGGGTAAGTCTCCAGTCTAAAATGAATAAATCAAGGCAGTAGCTTTGAGTTCAAACATGTACTATGTGAACAAACTGAGAAAATGCCTTCAAACAAAGTTAACCAAATTTACATTGACTGGAGGCAAAAAATTACATGGATTAACTTGTGTATCTAGTATTAAACACACTGCTCATTTCACCGATAAATGTAACTCACCTCTTGAGAATGTCTACTGTTTACATCATGCTACCACTAAGCCCTTTATTTAACCTCTAATGAATCAATTACCTGGCCATAGTCAGGTGGAAAATCCAAAAACAATCATCCATTTTGACTCAGAATATATTTCAAATAGCCTATATAGAAAATTACAGCATCTTGTTTAAAACTCATTACATGTCATACTATTTAAAGTGTTGACTATAAAATCTCATTTTGCTATCTACAAAATACAGGCAAACAACTGACTACAGCATAAGTTTTACAGACAAAAAAATACAAGATAAAACTTCCTCATACAATAAGTAGAATCATTCAAATTTCTTCCTAAGGGAATAATGGACCCACAAAGGAAGATAGTGATTTTTCTCAACTTTATGTCCTCTGCATAGCAGGCAAACAACAAATATTTTTAGAATTGAAAACAAAAGTTAAACAGATGAACTTGAATCTATTTTAAATATTCTACATGATATCTGTAAGTTAAGGGATGAATGTCTTCATAAATATATAACTGAAAAATGTTAGAGGCATCAGTAAAATAAAATAATATGTTTCATTTCTATTTTGTTGAACCCTTGTTGATGCTTGCCTTTTGCGGAAATTAGGCAATGAGCATGGGGTGACAGTAACCTATGGCCAGAAGTGTGAGTCAGCAAAGCAGGAACATTAAGATTTGCCTTCATCAAATGAAAGTTGCAGGTTTAAGTGAATAGGAATTGTGGTGAGTAGTTAGGTTCACTGGGGCTAGTTGTAATTCAAGGGTAGAAACTGACATTTGAAAAATGTCAGATTTTTTCCAGTTTCTCTTGGACTAGTCCCCAGGAAGAAACAGTGAAGTGGGTATGATTATTGTCTCTTATAGGTTAGACACAATCTCAAAAATCATAAATGCCTGACTCTTGGTCCTCTGCAAGTAAGTGGTAAAGAAAAGACATAATCTAATGACTATGCATTATGTGAGATTATGTGAGACTCCATTGTATTGAAAACCAGACTGAGAGACACATAGATCAACTCACATAGAAAGCAGCAGCATATAATCCAAGCTCAGAAAAATAGAATCTAAATAAGCAATTTAAAAATAGAAATGGCTTAATAAGACCCCTAATACCTTGGGATTTTCCCTGTGTGAAATGAGCAACATTATCACATAATCATGTTCTTAACCTCAACAGGGCGACCTAATTGTCTTCAGTTACAAATTTCAGTCGTACTGATTAAGATTTTGCTGCTTATGATGTTGCTGTTCCTCATTCCAGGAAACCCCAGGTCCAATTTGGAAAACATAGAATATTCTAAAGGCAGACCTAGTTATGGGAATTTACACATTGTCTTTTATTGGCGACCTGACAAATCTGCTGCCACACTCCTGCTTTTGTGGTTTACATGCTGCTTCCATATACGACACTGGCATCCCACTCGGAAGTTGATTGTTGTATTTTGGTTTATGTTTCATACAACAACTGCCTTGAGCCACTTCTAAGAGAGGATAATAATGACAAATTTCAAATTTTCTCCCTAGGAAAGGAGGCTGTGGTGAAAACAAGAGACAGCATTGAAGGAACTACCATTAGAGGCATTTTAATTTTCTGTTGACAAACAATTTTCCAAATGATTTATAGTGAAGTTTCTGGGCTGAGAGCCACACAGTCTGTCTAGGACCATGTTTTCTGGTTCTACAAAAGTACAAATGAAATTCTTCATTCTTCTGTTTGCTTGTTTTTTCTCAGTGACAAACTGAGTCTTAAAAGTCACAATGCTATTTGGGTTCCTGGTTTCTCAATTGCTATTGTCACCTTTCCATATAGTCCCAAGTCCCATCTCCTAGACCAGGCTCTCCTAACCACACACACTGATGCTGAACTTTAGATAGGAATGTTTTAAGAGCAATGAGTCCACACCCAATAACAGGTATATTCTTTCAGCCTAAGCAGCCTACGACTTAGGGCCCAGGTCAGCAACCTGAGGTGTTATCTTCTCCAGGAGATTCAGTCTACACCTACTTTAGCCTCCTCTAACTTTAATGTTTTCCTATTTGGATGCCATGTGGCTTTTTAGTTTACTAGATGGCTAGTCTCTCTTTGAGAGTAAAGTTCTACTATGTTCTTGTTAACTTTCTCTGTCTGGCCTATTACATTCCAGATCTAGAAATTTCCTGGTGCTGAGTAACTGCCCTTGTTTTTGTCTGGATTTTTACTCTTCTCTTTTGTATCATTTTGTATAATACCTCCAATATACAGACAAAAAATATGTAAAAATGTAAGGAAATTCTCAGCAATAGTTATTAAAGTAGGTCTACTAATTTTGAGATCTCTATGTTTTTATCAAGGTTGGACTAAAGTTATTAGCTGTCTCTTCAAGAGATTATTCTCTTTTGTTTGCATTTTTATCTAACATATCAAGAAATCATTGAGGAAGTTGTTTCCCAACTTTATTAAAATGTTAAATTAAAAAGCAAAATACCTATCTTTGTCCAAGGTTGTTAGCCTATGTCCAAGGTTGTTAACCTATGGGAGGTTTTATTTATAATGTCTCAAGAAACACATTTTTAAAAAGCATGAGTATTTTATCAGTTATTTTGTCTCTAATTCGCTGTTCTTACAGACATCCATTTTATTAAAATGGTAACATTTCTTTAAAAGAGTTTTAGTTATGGTGTAAAAAGTGAGGTATTGTTTTTCATTTCACATACTTGCTTTTGCTCTTGTTCTATGAGCTCTAGATGAGAGTGTGCTTATTTTTATTTATCTACCTCTATGTATTACTTTATGACTACCTTCTCCATTTCCTCTCTACCTAAGAAGAAAGGATTTTTCAGTAGCTTCTTCCCAATGCCCTTAAAATAACAATATAGCCATTTACTAAGAATTCTACATTTTAAGACATCTTATGTTGCAACAAGATACAATTAGACACACCATGATTTCAAAAAAAATCAATAGTTAACTTAGTGTTTTAAATGCCTTGCATTTAGGAGGATGAGATATTAACTGTCTTGCAAGAATTTTCACTGAACAGAACATATAGACATCAATAATAACTTCTTTCTGATAGGATAATATGAAAGGAAATGGAAATGGTAAGACAGTCTGTAATGATGTCTGATACAGTGAGAGTTTGTATTGAATTTTAACTCTCCCACCTCGCCTGCCTTCTTTTTGAAATGGTAACACGTCTTCCATATGTGGCAACCATTTGGCTGTCCAAGGTGATATGCCTGTTCTACACAACACCTTCTGTTAGTCCTTAACTCTGTGCACCTATTGTATCTTGGTCTCTAGATGTGATTGCATGATACAGAATTCACTCACCAGCTGCTATACTGAGGTTGCACTAGAGTCCTGCCTTAGTCAGGAACCTGCTATCACTCTCCTGGCAATGTGGCTTCCACTTCCCAAGAGGTCATACTACAGAGATTAGATCAGAGCCACTAGCCACTGTTGCTGCTGCTGGTGCCACTACCCAACTTTTTTTCATCCTTGTGCATGAAAGAAACTGAAGAGTGGACAGCAGCACACTGCTTTTTACAGAGTGTTTATCAGCAGAGACAACCACAAAGGAACAGGAAAACGGCCTCTGTCTCACTTCAGACTTCTAAATCTATTTAGACATTAATCCATTGAATCCGTGGAACTTAATTACATCCAGAGCCCCAGCTTCAAGGAAGTCTGAGAAATGAGGGTATTTACTTTCAATCTCTTCGACTAGAATGAGAGGGAAAAGGAGACCGTGATTCCTTTCACACTATCCAGCATGACTTCTTTGGTTGCAAGCAACAAAAATTGACTCTGGTAAATATAAACAAAAACCAGTTTACTGGAAAGAGAGAATGGTTACATAGTCAAAGAAGGAACATGAACAGCTTGGAAAAGGTGGAAAGGAAAAAAAACACTAAGGAGCTACATACTTTGCCATCGCATAACTCAGTTTCAGTTGCTTTATGTTGGGACATAGTATTCCATCTTGAGTATTACCCCTTGAGATACAAATTTCCAGGAGAGAGAGATGCATTAAGGTCAGCCTCTCTGTTCAAGTGGTAGTGGTGGGAGGGTGGGATCCTCTGATTGGCTATTCCCACAGAATCTCCTCTAATAGAGACCTACTAATTGTCCAGATATTGGTGTGTACAGAGTGCTGGGCTGCTTCTGACACTGCCTCGAACTCACATACCTGTTGAAATAGGTGATTATGCCACAAAGAATTTATAAGCTCTGAAAGAGGGCCCATTTAGTTTTATCAAAATTATAGATTTAACTATTTCAGTATGGGGCCTGCAGTTACACAGGAAATGTGTTATGTTTAAAATATCTCATTTTATAGGTATAAAAAAAAGATTTTCCTCAAGTAGTTGCATAATGTCACACACATGGGTATAGAACTAGAGATTGAGGCCAGTTTTCTGGAAATGTTTCTATATGCATCTAATAATTAATGTGCTCTTTGTCTTTAACTGGCTTTCTTATATAGGAAGTATATTTTGAATACTCATCCATATATAGCACTAATGCACAGCACATTTCAGAGATCAAACTGACTTACACCTACCTGTCTTATCTGATGTTTGCATCTGTAAGGCCCCTGAGCTGTCACAATGACAATGTGATTCAAAACTAATGACAAATGGAAATTCACAGGCCCCCAGAAAAGAAACTTTCTCCCACACTGCTCAGAAAAAAACTTCATGCTGCTATATTGGCAAGAAAGCTGCTGCTGACAGGATTGTGACCTACAAGAGAACATGTTCCAAAAGTCACCACAATATTTGCAAGAATCCTTCAAAATAATCTCTAATGAAACTCCCAGCACATTGAAGAGTCAAAACCTTTATCCATCTGCGTTTCCCATTTGCTTGGTGGTAGGTCAGGAAAGATATGAAAGAAACTATTTACTTTCCGGTCTCTCTTACTCTTTTCCTATTCCCCTTCCACCCACTGTGAGGATGGAGTTACTTACTGTCTCTCCAGGATCTCTTATTTCACAGTGCCACAAACTCCCACAAACTCCCAGAGCATGTGACTTTTTTTCTTGATGAACAGGATATTTACAAATATCATGGCTTCACAGACTTGAAGTATGTTTGTGTGGTGGTGTTTCCTCTTGAATCTCTGGCTATGCATGAGTAGAACTTGCCTCTGCTAGCCAGATGGCTGGAGGAAGTTAAAACTAGCTAAGCCACATCTGAATCCAAGAAGCCCAAGAGAACCCAGCCAGCCTGGGGTAATCTATTGCCCCCTACTTTGCACAGTTCTAATCAAGTCTAGCAGAGATCTTCAGTTGTCCCATAATTCCTAATAAATACTTGTTTACTGCTGTATGTCACTGCCATTGCATGGTTTCATTCAGTGTCACAAATTCAGTGGCTAACAAATTCACTCCTTATTCTTTCTTTCTTTCTCCATCTTCCTTGACCTCGAGAAATCTTCCTTCCAGTTGATGTGGCTCCCTTCAACGACTTTGTAGATAGTAATATAACTCTCAGGTAATCTACACTTGAAGTTTATGACCACTCTGGAAAGAGTTCACATGAAAGGGTTTGAGTAGACAATTCTCATCAGAAACACTTTTTTAACAAGCATTTCTGAAACACTTTATCATTCACTAGAGTAAGTTACTATCATTGCCAATGATTTTCACTATGACACCATGTGGTACATATCAAGTCAAAATGGTTTGGGGGAAATTCTGACTTATAAGCCACTCATCACCCAATATTATGGGATTTTTCCTGGAGATAATCAATAGTGAGATGAATCTCAGAAAATCCAATCGCTGCATGTAAAACATACTCTGGTTGTCTTCCTCTTGCTCTCTTGTTTTTTCTTTCCTTTCTTTTTTCTTATCTTCCAGCTTGTTTTATTATGGAGCATTTTGCCAGGCACAGAGTTACCATTCCCTTTTCTCCTTTACTATGTAAAATGTCAGTTGAAAACATGCCAAGTTCCAGATACAATATAATCATAATACAGCTACTGTACTTCTGGATTAATTAATCATAATGAATGAAATTTTTCTTGATTTTGTATGCCAAGCCTGGATGCATAATTTAATTTCATCTTTGACTTCTGTAGCCTGAAGCAACCACTTAAACTCAGCTGTCATAAAGCTTTTGGAGGAAGATCAAAAAATATTGGATAGAAAAAAATTTAAGATCCAATTTGCAAAAAAGAAGAGGAAGAATATTTTTTAACTGTATCAAAAGAACAGCAAATAGGTATGTATAAAAGTATGGCACAATAAATAGTGTTTGTTCCCAAATATGAGAATAAAATGGAATGACTTTACCTTCACAAATTTTTATGCCTTTTCCTCCTAAACCCAATGAAATAGTGTCAGACATAAGCAAAACACACATTGTTATACTGCCTTTCACTGAAAGTCTCAATAAAAGCTAACTGGAGATCTAGCAGAACTTTCACCTTGAGAACCAATAAATCATGATGAAAACTTTTAAGTTACTCCTTTTGGAATCACTGAACTATAGTGTGGATGTTGAGTTCTGTTTGTTCTAGTATAAGTTCCATCTCCCTAGGGCTCTCTATGAATGAAATCAATTGCTTGTGGTTTGACTTATATAATATTCATTTTTTCATTCATTGAGAAGAGATGACCATAAAGAAAAATATCAGAATCCTCTGTCATCCTAGCACTTAGGGATAGCTCCAGATAATATTCTGGTATATATAAAGTCATCCTTTGTTCCCTAGGTTATATGCATTTGTGTTTGGCTTTTGTGTAACAAAATTGGATCATGAAATGCACACTGCATTTACACTTCATAAAATAGCAGAATTTTCTTCCTTATCATAATGCTCAATGCTCTCTTTTTAATTGCTACATCTTTCAAAGGACAAAAAACTTAGACATTTTCAGAAAGAAGTGAATAGTATTAATGGACATCTAGCAGAAAAAGGATATTAAAAAACTTTGAGAGATTAATTCAGTTTGTGATTGCATTTTGAGACTATAGATTGGATTTCCAATATTTTTTGAATAACAACTACAAAATCTTTTCAGCCTCATTCACCATGATTATAAGTCCCTGGACACTAGAAATTAGTAAGCTTGGTATTTTTGTAAAAAAGGTTCCATTCTGAGGAGGCTTTGTCTCTATCCTCTAAGGACAATATTTCTGCATTCTTTGCCACTTTGCTGCTGACACAAGTCAGACACAGTCTTCAGTACTACTCTCAAAGCAAATACCCGATGCTGGCATCCATTCCACTGTGACATGAAAGAAGCCTAGCTATTTAGACGAATATCTCCAAGCTTCTCAGCAGCAAGAAACTGGAGAGAGGCAGTAATAAAGCAGCTGACAATACACGGAAAACATATTGAACAGTCAACACCTTCTATTCACCCGCAGAATGATTCCTGGGCGGGATTAGAAAGCAGGAGACAAGAGGGAGTGCATGCAAGTTTAAATCCACAACAAAAGAAATGATGCAAAGAAGCATGAGCAAGATGGGATGGGAATAATTATTTGATCAGAACGATGGAAATATAACACAAAAGCCACAGGAATCTGTGGGCTTGAAGGGGGAAAGTGTGAAAGAAACAAATGAGTTACATTATGGGAACAGGCCTCACATCCAGAAACTAGAGGCTCTTGGGTGGTAACTGGGAACCCCCAGTGAAGCATATCCACTTAATTTTTGGTTATCACCTCTAACCACAGTGAAATAACTATGGATTTAATTATAGCTTGAATCTACAACTTTGGGGAAAATAATTGTTTTGAATTTTCCACCTTGTAAGGATCTTTAATAATCATTTTGTAAAATGATGTAAACCTTGATATTAGCACATGAAGCATTGTATAGAGTAGACGTTTACTTTATTTTTTTGAAAAGGAAAAACTGAACATCAGACTAGTTAGAGCTACATATGTGCCCAATTTTCTAAGAGAAAATTCCTACTGGTTTGTAAATTGGGAAACAACCATCGTGATGACATTTCCCACCCATCCTCCCCAAAGTAGCTGAGAACCAATTTATTGTTCATTGATGTAGTAATTTTCACAATACAGGATCCTGTAGAAATCTGGAACTGATTCCCAGTGATACCTACCTTATGACTCCATGAAACTCTAAAACAAGCCCCACAGGATGCTGCTAGGCTTAGAAAGGCTTCCTCTAATTCAGGTTGAGACTATTTACTGACACTGAGGTGTCAATCTGTTTCCAGTAGAAACCAGCAAGCCACCACACTATTGTGGACTAGTTAAATGTCCCTATGCAAGTGGTCTTTCAGACTTATCATTTTTGTAAGTATTTATGGGGAAATTACACCCTTGATTGAATGGACGCATTGAAAGCACTTCCCTGTGGTGAATGACTCTGTTATCCCATGAAACTTGGCAACAAAATTCACCAACAGAAATTAGTCTCTTCACCTGAGTAGTTTAAGGGCCCTCATCTCCTTCCTCATGAGTAAATCTAGAGAAAACGCTTTTTGGAATATCCATAGAAGTGAACTTTTTCCCCCTATTTTACTTGAAACAGAACTTCACTCATCTACATCCCCCTCAGGGCAGGTGCCTTAGTATAAGCTTTTCTGGCCACAATGATGTACAATGTCCTCCTTGTGATGGCTTGGTGATTCAAAGACTTCCATGCAATGCTTCCCTTCAGCATCACTTTCTCTACCCATCCTGGCAAAAGCAATGATTGTTAGATGCTAGATAAGTCTCTCTTTACTGTTTCTGTCACATATCATTCATCCACTGGGAGATAGTAATGTACCTTGTGGGGATTGCCTGTTTCATGGTGCTAATCTGAAAGAATCCTAAAATTCAATTCAATAGCCAGTCTCACTGCCAGAGGGCAATTGAAGTCATATAGGAAAAAAAAGAATGGGACACATGTCATACTGTATAACCATGAGCATAAGCTGCTGACTGCCAGATCAACCAGTGGGTTATGTTAAAACCTGAAAGGGAAAAAAATATTTGTGGGGAGGAAAAAGAAAATTGCTGATTTATTAAAATTTTCTACTCTTACACTTTCTAGTTTTTTCGATATACTTTTTAAATTTTCATTAAAAAAAGATAAATGGTTGTACCCCAAACAAAACTGTGAGGTAACTGAATTTATCTGCTATTCCCTTTCTACCCACTTTCCTGCTTGACTTCCTGAGAAGTTATTTGTCTACATCATGTTCCCTCTGGTGCTCTCACTTTATCCCCGTCCAAGTTAAATATTATTTGAGAGAAGAATATTTTCTTTCATATGGAATACAAAAGAAAAAAAGAAAAGAAAATGAAAGAAAGAAAAAAACACTAAAATATATTCCACTAGAATATAAGCTTTACAAGGTGGAAGACTCTTTGGTCTAATTTGTTGGTTTAATCCACACATCTAGATGGGGGCCTGGCACATAGTAGATACTCAATAAAAACTTTGCAATGAGTGATAAGGCTCAAAACTTTACTGATCCAGAGGTAAATGCAGTTATTTACTGCATTTACTGCATACACACCTATTTGTGTGTATGTGAGCATGTGAGAGAGAGAAACAAAGATCAAGTAGGTTAAACAATTTGCAGACTTGAGACATATCTTTTAACTATATCAAAAGAACAGCAAATTGGTATGTATAAAAATGTGGTAAAAGTGGCAGTTATCTTACCGCAGTCACCATTCTCAGTCCCAAAGATCCCAAAGACACAGTCCAAGATGGTGCCCCTCCAAACTGCAGAGGTATAGGCACTTTCGCAAAGTCCAGTCCTTTCTCGAGCATTCTTGAGCATCTTCTCTTTTCTTCCTTTCTCTCCAGTGTTCTGTGCTGCTCCACTTCAACTTCAACAGGATGCTCTTCAAACTTCTTCCACAATTGCTGATGCACAAATCAGCTTTCCAAATTGCTGGCCATCTCTAGGTATCAGCTTTATATATCACCTTGCTGCCATACTCTCCATACTGGCCACACTGCCAGATACCATGACTCCTTGTCACCTCCAGCTCACTCTTCCAGGGAGCTTTTGCCCAGCCTGGTCACTAGAGCTACTCCTCTTCTCTTCTCTTCTCTTCTCTTCTCTTCTCTTCTCTTCTCTTCTCTTCTCTTCTCTTC
>PVHY01011062.1:0-49434 GCA_004024945.1 Uropsilus gracilis | reverse complement strand
CTTTTTTTTTTTTTTTTTTTACTTTTCTTCATAGCTTTTTGTTTATCTTTCCCAAGTCCCATATAATAGTGAAACTATTTGGTGTCTGTCTTTATCTTTTTGACTTGTTTCTGCTAATATGATTTCTTCTAGATGTGTCCATGTTATGAATTCATCAAATTTGTCATTTTTAATTGATGAGTAATATTCCATTGTGTGTATTACCACATCTTTTTCATCCATTCATCTGTTTTGGGACATTGTCCTTGTAATTATAAATAGTGCTGCAATAAACATGCGGGGGCAGGTGTCCTTTTGTACCCATACTGAGGTCTCCTTTGGGTAGATTGAAGAGCAATTGCTGGGTCAAATGGTATTTCAACAGATAAGCAGACCAATGGAACAGAATTGAGTGCCCAGAAATAAAACCACACATGTATAGTCAACTAATCTTCGACAAAGGAAGGAAAAATTTACATTGGAACAAAGATAGTCTCTTCAATAAATAGTGCTGGGAAAATTGGACTAAAACCTGCAAAAAAAAAAAAATGGACCAAGACAACATCCTCACACCATGCACAAAAACCAACTCAAAATGGATAAAAGACTTAAATGTCAGACCTGAAACCATAACATACATAGAAGAAAACCTGGGCAAAACCCTTCATGAATTACAATTCAGAAATCCCTTTCTAGGAACATCTACAGATGGCAAAATAATGAAGGAAAACAAACAGATGGGACTACATCAAACTAAAAAGCTTTTGTACAGCAAAAGAGACAACAGAAAAAACTAAAAGAAGCCCATCAGAATGGGAAAAATTTTTTGCCCTCTACAAGAGTGAAGTGACTAACGAAGATTCACAAGGAACTTACACAATTAAACAAAAACAAAACAAGAAGCCCTATCAAAAAATGGGGAGAACTAAAAAGATACTTCTCCAAAGAGGAAATACAAATGGCCAATAGGCACATGGAAAATTGCTCAACGTCACTAGCAATAAGGAAAATGCAAATCAAAACCACAATGAGATACCACCTCACACCAGTGAGAATAGCCCATATTAAAAAAAAAAAACAGGCAACAAGTGCTGGCGTGGATGTGAAATGAAAGGTACGCTCTTACACTGCTGGTGGGAATGTAAACTGGTCCAGCCACTATGGAAAGCAGTGTGGAGGAGCCTCAAACTAATGTCAAACTCTACTTTAAAAGAGTGATCAAAGTATTAATATCACCAATGTTGTCATTTGGGTATCATATGACATAATGCCTTTTGATATAATGCAAAGGATAATTCCTCTTGGTACTCTTGATAATATTAATTCCAAAATCCATAATCCAGTGTAATTTAAGGAAAAAAAAATTGAAAGTTCAAATTAGGACACATTCTGAAAAACACATTTAGTCCTCTCAACTCTAAGTCATGAAGAATAAGGAAAGATTCTGAGAAACTGCCAAAGATCAAAGACCCAGGAATCACATACAGTGTAATATTGGATCCTAGAACAGAAAGCATAGAGAAAAAACTTGTATCATCTATGATTTATGCAATAAATGTTTATTATTTATATTCCTGTTCATATTCTCTCTAGAATCCTAACTAGTAGACAATCCTTGCCCCTAAGTTTTAAAATGAAGTTAAAACTAAGTAGAAAATAATGATAGTAGTAGGAACAATCAGTAAAATGATATATAATAATCTTTGTACTGTTCAGCCTTGTCATCAGTTTGGGTAGCTGCTCAATGAAATTAAGAAAGCTATTTCCAAAAGTGCTTGACATAGAAAAGTTTTAATTTGATATTTCCTGATTCTAATTAGAAGGAATGATAAATGTGTTCATAATCAGAGCTGGTCAGTATTTAAAAGTGCCCTTCCTCTAAAAGTCAAGTGCACCATGAATGGGAAAAATTTTAATTCATTTGAAATTCTTAAATATTTTCAAGAAACAATTATTTTATCATGACCTCTACTATATAAAATGAAATTACAAACAGTAACGATATGTATTACCTATTGAAAACTGGAAATGTGGCTAGTACAACAGAAAACTATAAATTTTAAATTTTATTTTTTGAGTAACTTTAAACTTAAAAATATGATTCTTATGTTTAAGTAAAAACATTTATAGGATCATAATATACTTAAGATAATAATGGTGCATTTAATCTCTTATGTCACTTTAAATGTAAATTTTCATGATTATGTACTCTGAAGATAGTATAGTGCATGTGTATCATTTAATAAAAGGTTTCATTCACAATGTGAATATCTTGTATAGCATTTTAAATGTACTTTTGTGGTAAAATGTAGATTTTATCATTTAATAATTTTACATTGCCTCTTGCATTCATTGATATGATGGTACTTCCTATAGAGAATTCTTTACAGGATTATGTAAAGTTTAGGGTTTTTTTGTTTGTTTGTTTGTTTGAAAAAACCAAAATTTTCACTCAGACTAATTTTTATGTCTGTATAATGTCTAAAATAGAGGAGTGCATTTTGTCTTAACATATTTAGTTTCCCCAAATAATTATGTGTGAATGCTAATTTTAGTAATAAATATTCAATTTTGGGAGGAGGACTGTATAGTCTAAAATAGTAAACCTTTATTTAGATTAGTGGTAAGGTGACTTAGCATGTTGGCCCATTCAGTCTTCAAAACCTGTTATTCCTTTACTAAGGGAAAGAGATCATATCTTTCAGAGTCATTTCTTACAAGGTTTACTTTGGGCCTTTGAGTTAAGCCATAATATTTCTTCTATTTGTAAATAAGTCTCCTAATTTAAATAAGTCTCCCAGGTTAACCATTTAGCCAAAGTGGGGATGTCAAACATTTATAAAGAAATAACTCCCCTTAATTTTTAACTTATAAATTACATTATAGCAAAACATTTATAGATAATCATTTGAACCAATGGCGAGCAACAACTAGAGGAATATTTGGGATTTCCAATCAAGAATAAATTGATTATTGTGAAAAAGATTTCTTAACTCAAAACTGGAGCAAATCCAAGTGAATTTATGGGGATAATTGACCCTTGTAGAGGTTCTGAGTTGTATTGTGACAGAAAATATGTTTTCTCAATTTTTCTATAAGCCTGTGTCCCACATTTTGAATAACCATTTGAAATTTGAGATTGCTTGAATCATTTAAGAGAATTTTAAGAATTGGGGTTATTTGTGACTCTCTTTTATATTAGAGTCAATCTTTCTAGAACAATCCATTCTTTTATCTAATTCATGTAACTTTCAATGTCCTATAATTCAACACTGAGTGCATATTGTATATGGGGGGGTCCATAACCATGTATTTCTAACAGTCCTCTCTATCTCTGTCCTAACTTTCTTTTAGAGACAAATAGCTCTTTTAAGTTTATGGCTGGATATAATATTTAATAGGTAGTTAGGTCTCTCTATATATTGTAGAAGGTTGTAAGGAAATGCACTATTTGACAATAAGCAGAAGGCTTTCTAAGTTAAATGAGGAAGATTGCATTGTTATTGGTTCACCATATGGAATGGGAATTGACCTTGCCCTTAATTAGATTCAACTCTCATTGACTTTATGTAATGGTGTCACTGAATAAGAACTTCAGTATCATGCTTTTGTGATTAATTTCTGTTTGGGAAAAAAACATCATAAAGTATTTTACCCACCTTCCTACCTACCACTTCTTTCCATTTTGGGTGTGAGAACAGATTGAATTGAAAATACTGTTGGGGACAAAGGTATTGGATATTTAATGATTTTTACTTTATTTCAAATCACCCTTCAAATGGGTGCTTTGGGAATGAAATTCATCATTCTGTGAGGGTAATACAGAGAATATTTTCTCTCAGTTGCAAACAAAGTCCCCCTGGCACAAGGTTTTTTAAACCTTTGGCATTAAACCTCATGAAACCCATCTGTGTTGAAAATTAATTTTTTGCTTTGGGGCATATTATATTTACATATTTTCTTTTATTTCACAATATTTAATCTACTTAGAAAAATAGCTTCTTAGGCCAAGCACAGACTCCAACTCACAGGAGCACAAGATGGGGGAAATATTGCAATATAAAATCATAACTATTTTATTTACAATAGTAATCACTTTACAAACATCACATACATGAGAATTTCCTCATATTTTTCAAGGTTTTCATGTAAATTAATTTACATCAAATTAATTTAATAAAATGTTGAATCTTAATAAAAATGATGAAATTAAGTTATGGTCTTTTAATTCAATAGGTAATTCTATAAAGCTCAACTTGATCAGAAAAGCAATGTCCATGACTCTCTATTCTTTTTGAGTTGAGCTGTACTGAAGAATACTTATTTGCTCTCTTTTTCTTTACTTATATTGTCATAAACCTGTGGTTTACAGCAGCAGGTGCTTTTACCCTTGAGGTGGTAATTCTTTTGGCAAATTCTAGATTTTTTTAGTTGTCATGACTGAGAAGGGTAAGCCTGACTGGCATCTAACTGGGCAGAGAACCAGGATGTGGTTACAGAACATAATTTTCCAGTATAAAATGATAATAGTGCCAAGGGTGAGAAAAATATGAAAAAGAAAGATAGAAAGAATCAAGGCAGAAAATTTTCCCAGAAGGAAAATGAGCTTATGGCAAATAATTATACAATATATTTCTGATTTCAGATGCTAGGTCCTTTCAAAAACTGACCTATGGACTTTTTAAATATAAAATAATCAAATTAAATGGAAATTTTTAAAAATAGATAGCAAATTTAGAGACAATGAATTCATTTAAGAAATTTAAGTAATCTCACTAGAATACATGGAACATAGATCTGTAAGAATACAGGATTGCTTAAAACTCTGATCTATGACATTCTATATATCTACTGTCTAAGGATGATTTATACAGTAAGAAGACTATAAAAGGAAAGGTTAAAATGATTATTTGTATTTAGTTTTTATACCAAAGTTCACAGAAAGAGCACAGATCAGATTGTATCTCTTCAAATTCCAGCTAAGACACTAATTGGTTGTGTGATTGTACAGAATTTACTTAGCCTCAAATTCCTTACATTATATGGAGTAAATGAAGTAAGTATAGAAGCAGCAAAAGAGTAATTGTAGACTTTATACTACATTAACTTTATTATTTATGTCTTAATGAATGGTCATTCATATATATATATATATATATATATATGACATATCAATTAGTATAATATTTCCTGAAATATATGACTAATGAATGTTCAACATCCCAAATTGTGCCAGTAATACCTGTTTCTCTCAATATTACCTAGTTCTAAAGAGAGAGGTTGAGGTATATATGAATCACCTATGGGCAGTATTTTGGAGAGGATGGCAATGGTCATTGTGAACATTTTAACGATACAATTTTCTTAAGTATAGATGAACTCAAAATGGTAAATTTGAAAGTGAAAGCATTAGTATTGTGCCTTCCATTTCAGAATCTCATTGTGCTCTTATGGATCTATAATAAAATCCTGATAATTTCCCAAAGAATGAGTGGTTTAGATTTATTCCCCACATACAACATAAATTATGAAAAAAAATTTACTGCAATGTTTAGCTAAGAAATTTTGTTAACTAATGTACAGCTTAACTATATAAATAACTTCGGTAAGAATTAAGTAAATTCATAAATTAGCTATCCCTAACAGAATTATTAAGGGAAATAAGGAATCTAAAAATACAACCCAACTCTGAGATTAATGTAATGCAGAGCAACCATGTGTATCTCTCTTCCCAACACTTCTAACTATTACAAATATTTTGGCTATGAAAAAGCAATTAATGAGAAAAATTTTCTTTCTTGTTGATAAATTTGATAACTAGTTAGTTTTATGAGTTCTAATATGATCCACATTCAGGTAAATGCTATCTTTTGAAGGCTACCTGACAACAGAACTCCATGAATTATGAATTTAAAAAAATGACAACTTCAGAAACCCCATTTCTCATACTTAGGAGATCAAAGGCTAATTTAACTGTCCAAAGAATTATTTTGTCATAAATACTCATACTTCTCTTATTTACATTCTAGAATACTGACAGAGTCCACCATTCTTCACTTGATGAAACTATGTCCTATCTTCTTTTGAATATATTCCTTGGATTCAGTTATGCGGGGGAAACATCTTTTCATTTTTTACTAATCACAGTATAAATTCATACCTAATTTTTACTTCCTTTTTATTTTTTTCAGTGTTACTGCTCCAAATGACTATGTTCAGCCTTTTTCCACTCAAATATTTTACAATTGTCTTAACCTACATATTAAAATGATATTCATTTGAATGATGTCTCTACTAATATCACATGAATCTAAGACTTTCCGGATGTTTAGATTCACTATTGACACAAGGACATGGAACAATGAACACAATTTCTTCATGGCTAAAATATACCAAAACCTAAAAAAAAGTTGCACAGATTTCACTATTAAACAAAAATGCTGGAAACATCACACTTGTAAATGGCAGCACAATGGATTATTTGGATTTAGCTTCTTAAAATTTTAGTGAATTAGCCCTTTTAATAAATTTGATGTATGGGAATATCCCATTCATTCAGTTTTAGAAAATATATTCTATTTGAACTTCAGATAGATTATTATAAATCAGCTTGCTGCCTTGGAGATTCCTATGCAATATGTTGAAACCTTAACTCTCAATGTGATGGTGTTAAAAGATGGATGGGGCCTTTGGTATGTGATTAGGTCTTGATGATAGAACCCTTGTGACTGGGATTGGTGTCCTTATAAAGAAAGCCCAGAAGGCTCACTCACTCATTTTTCATCTTATGAGGACAAAAGAGAATTTAGCAATCTGCATCTCACCAGAAACTAATCACATTAGCACCCTAACCTCATAATTTCAACTTCCAGAATTATGAGAAATAAATTTCTGTAGTTTATAATTCTATTTCAGTATAGTATCCCATGCTAAGACAGAGATATTTTCAAATTATAAAAACATTTATGAACTAATATTTTAGATAACACAATGTGAAATACTGCTTAAAATAAGTCTTATCAATAGTTATGACAATAAACATAATAATAAAAATATGTTAAAACAGTAATATATCTCATACTCAGTCTCCATTTTAGTTATGAAAAAGAATTCCCCTGAATTTGACCATTGCACTGAAGAATCAAGTATTACAGCTATAGTATGCTAAACTACATAATCAGATTAGTTTTCAAGGGTGATTACTATAAGAATGCCTACAAGAAGCCAGGCGTGGTGGAGTGTGCCTGTAATCCCAGCTACCTGGGAGGCTGAGGCTAGGATTCACTTGAGTTCATGGGTTCAAGAAAATCCTAGGTGCACACAAAAAATGTGGAATTGACAAAATTAAAGTCCTTTGGTTTTTAAAGCTACCAAAATTTCTCATTTCTGAGTAAGATGTACATATAAAAAGAAGAAAAACAAAGTTATAAATTTTATTCAAGAATTCCTTTTAAAATATCACACTAAAATATATCATGTTACAATGAGATACTACCTTACACCAGTAAGAATGGCCCACATCCAAAAAACAGACATCAACAAGTGCTGGCATGGATGTGGAGAGAAAGGAACACTTTTACACTGCTGGTGGGAATGTAAACTGGTCCAGCCACTATGGAAAGCAGGGTGGAGGACCCTCAAACTAATGAAAATGGAACTACCATTTGACCCAGCAATTGCTCTCTTGGGAATCTACATAAAGGAGATCTCAATACTTATACAAAGGGACACCTGTGTTCGGGTGTTTATTGCAGCACTATTCATAATTGCAAGGACATGGAAACAACCCAAATGCCCCAAGACAGAGGACTGGATGAAAAAGATGTGATATATATATGCAATGGAATATTATGCATCAATTAAAAATGACAAATTTGATGATTTTTTTGGTAACATGGATGTACCTAGAATAAATCATATTGACAGAAACAAGTCAGAAAGAAAAAGAAAACAAATAGTTTCACTAATATATGGACAACCAACTGAGAGTGCACAACTGGGGGAGGGGACCAGTTGGCGTGGCCAGGTTGGGGAGGTGGTGGTGGTTAACCTCCAGGGATCACAGTGATGTGAAATATATATATATATAATTTAAATAATTAAAAATATATTGTGTTAGTAAAATTTGATTTTTTTAAAATGTACTTTAATTTTATAAATCTGGAAATTGAGTACTATTGCTTCTGAATCTCAAGTACATATTTAGTAAAAGCATTCTAATACTTAAAAAGGGAAACGACTTATTCCTGCTCTCTTAGTTTCTATTAAGTCTAGGAATCAGGAAGCACAATTTTCTCTCAAGTTTATGATTCTGATGGGGATATTTCACTACATAGTGTCCTATATGTTGAAATAGTTACAGAGTTCTTGTATGCTAACAAGAGCTATGCATTGATGAAGTATAGGTGTACATGAGTAGAGCATGACTGTTGCAGTATATTTATCTGCTAAATGCTTATTATACTGTACCTACTATGAATATAATGGGAAAAATAACAGCTATATTAAGGTTGAATCAGGCCTCTTAACTATGTATCATAGGTTTAATTTACCTGGAACTTCTGACTTATAAAGATAGAAAGGCGCAATTTATTGACAAAGAGAGCATTTAGAACAACAGATATTTGTTACATCATCTATATTGTTAGGAATATACTGGGTCAAGTCTTAAATACAGTATAAAATTTTAACTCCAAATGGAGGTGGGTAAAGTATGAATCTAAGGAAAGAATTTGTATCTTTTTTCCTCAAAAGTCAAAGCAGTCTGATGATTACCATAGCTGCTATTTCATCACATGTCCCTCAGGAATTTTCTCAAATAAATAAATGATCTCAATATGTTAAATCATAGAATTAATTTTCTGGATAATTTTTATGCTTGTCAATTTAATTTTATCTCATGATCTCTAAATCATGCAAATACACACTTTGCTCTTTCAGTACACAATCTAGAGAATCATAAGAAAGACTAAATGTTCTCATTTACTATATATTTGTGTTAAAAAGTGATTTTACATGATTGACCAAGTTAGGTATAATGTGCAAGAGTAATATATAAACATAATTTATATAGAGATGAACAAAATTCTAGCCTTAGCCATATACATAGGGTAGGATTATTATTTTTCCCCTCTATTGAGATAGCATTGGTCTGCAGCACTTTGTATCATTTGGGGAATAGGTTCACACCTCTTCAGGTATATGCTGACAAGCCCAACCTCAGTTTGGGTGCCACTTTTTGTGACTGGAACAACATTCACCATCTAAGCGTCCCATTTACTTTACACAATTTTGCCCTCCCCCATTTGTTCTCACCGCACTCCTTTACCTCTAGTAGTCTCAATTCTGCAGTTTTATTTCTAGACTTTATTTTGGGTTATTTTTGTCAGTTGCTTTGTTTTGGTTTTTGCTTCTCATTTTTTCTCTGTATTCCACATGAGTGAAGTCATTCGTTATATGTCATTCTCTTTCTTCTTTATTTCAGTTAATGTAGTTTCTCCAGTTCCATCTCTACTGTGGAAAATGGCAAGAGTTCATCTCTTTTTATAGCTGAGTAATATTCCATTGTGTGTATATACTGCAACTACTTAATTCAGGTTATTTAAGTTATTTCCGTATTTATATTTAGGTTATTTCCATATTTTGGCTATAGTAAATAGTGCTGTAATGAATAAGAGTGCATATTATTCTTTTGAATCTGTGATTTTATATTCTTTAGGTAGATACCTAGAACTGTAATTGCTGGATCATATGGTATATTTATTTTTGATATTTTGAGAAACCGCCATATTTTTTTCCATAGGGGCTAGCCCAGTCTATATGTCTAGCAATAATGTTAGAGAATTTCATTTTCTTTTTTTTTTTTAGTCTAGGTCTCGCTATTTTTGCCCGTGGAACCGCTGACTCACGTTGCCCGGGCTACCACAGACTCAAGCAATCCTCAGACTCAGCTATTTTTTGGAACTAGGTCTCGCTACAGGCCCCAGGCAGGACTCGAACTGCGATCCCTACCCTCGGCCGCTTCATAGGCTGAAGCTTGTAGGCACGAGCCACCGTGCCCGGCAGAGAATGGTTCTTTATCAAACAACAATAAGAAAACCAGAAGTAGCTGATGTCTCTGAGGATGTGGAGAAAACGGAATTCTAGGCCAGGCACGGTGGCTCGTGCCTATAAGCTTCAGCCTATGAAGTGGCCGGGGTTAGTGATCGCAGTTCGAGTCCCGCCTGGGGCCCATAGCGAAACCTAGTTCCAGATAAATAGCTGGGCATGGTGGCGCGCGCCTGTCATCCCAGCTACCTGGGAAGCTGAGGCTAGGGATTTCTTGAGTCTGTGGTACCCCGGGCAATGTGAGCCTGTGGTTCCACAGGCAAAAATACTGAGATCTAGTCTCAAAAAAAATGAAAAAAAAAACATTCTTATGGGTGTGAGGTGGAATCTCATTGTGGTTTTGATTTGCATTTCCCTGATAACAAGTGATGGTGACTGTATTTTTGTATGTCTGCTGGCCATTTGTACATCTTTAAGAAGTGCCTATTTAGTAGTTCTACTATTTTTTGTGGGGGTCATTTGTTTTCTTTTTGTTGATAAGTTGTATGAGTTCTTTGTTAATCAGGGTTATTTACCCTTTGTCCGATATATGATGTACATTTTTTTTCTCACATTTGATAGGATGTCTTTTCATTTAAATGACAGTTTATTTCACTATACAGAAGTTTCTTGTCTATTTTTGTTGTTTTTTGTTTTGTTATGTTTTTAGTTCGAAGTAGTCCCATTTGTTTACTTTTGCTTTAGTTCCAATTGCCACTGTAGTGACATCACCATGACATCCCTGAAACCAATGCTATGAAGTGTGTCGCATATGTTTCCTTCTACATGTTTTATGGTTTCTGTTCTTGCGTCCACAACTTAAATCCATTTGGAGATAATTTTCTTGTATCATGTGAGAGGATGGTGTAGTTTTTGTTTTGTTTTTTTATGTATGTGACTGTCCATTTTTCCCAACACCATTTGTTAAAGATGTTTTTTTTCTCCAATGTATACTTGACCTTTTCGTCTGAAAGTAATCGTTCATATGGATATAGGTTATTTCTGTTCCATTGGTCAGCATATTTATTTTAATTCTAGTACTTTTTTCATTTTGATTATTATAGTCTTACAGTATAATTTGATCTCTGGGAGTATGATACCTATATATTTTTTTGTTTCTAACTGTATAACTCATTTCATACCACTTATGAATGAAAATTGAGAAAATAGATATCTTTGTGCTAATTCTTATCTTTATATTTTCTCTGCCTCTGATTTAATTAGAAAATAGAGCTCTCTGTAGGTGCTAAGTACATGTAAGTGAAAAGAAATTCTCATCATTTAAGACATAGTAGGATAAGAACTGTCTATCAACATATATCTGTAAGTATTCTCATAATTTACTTTTCAAGTAAAGTATAAACAGCAGTTGCCTAGGGGGATGTGTGCAAGGAACATTTGAAAATGCCTAAACACATCAAATGCCTCCTCTCTGGTCTGGTTCCATTGCCTAAGATTCTTGTAATAATTTCTCATTTCATTAAGTAGCCAAAGGCTTCTGTTAATGGATGTCTTGGATTACTGCACTAAGCTATAGTGCTCATTTACTCTTGACTTGATTAATGTATTAATAAGGCAATAAATGGGTAAGTTTTGATGAAGGTGAAGAGGTCAGCTGAAGTTCAAGTGTGACTTCTAAGTACCCACTTCTCAGGATATGGAATGACTTAGAGAATGGAAGATTTGGAAGACAGAACAATAACTAGGAATCAGCTGGAGAATGAGAACCAGTAAATGGGATAAACACACAAAATTGGAACCTAAAGAATGAGAACTCTAATTCTGTAATGAAGTTAATTCAAACTAAAAAAGTAGTGGTAAGTATAACTTTTGAGTATAACTTTTAAAACACAGTCACTGATTTTTTTTTTTTTTTGCTTATAAGAGATGGCGAAATGAATTCTACTATGAGATAGTGCTCTGAAAGTGATTCTGATGCTGGATACTTATAAAATCACAAAATTCTATTAGTTTAAATTCTTGAATGTTGTTGGAGTCCCATAGAATCTTAGGTTGACCGAAAACCATGAATATATTTTATCAGTTGGTGATAAAAACCATATCTGATCCATATGTTTAAATTTGCTTAGACTAATTTAAAATCATGGATGAAATATTTCAAAGCGGTATCATAAAGCACACTTCAACATCCATCTTTTTTCTTATATCATACACTGTGGAAGAAACCAACAGCCATGTTGTAAGGACACCAAAGTGGCTTATAGAAGTCCACGTAACAAGGAACTGTTATCTCTCCTGAATAAACTTGAGTTGGATCCTCCAGTGTCAGTCAACCTCCACATGGCTTCAGTCCTGGTCAACAGTCCTGGTTAACATTCAGTCCTGGTCAACATAATTTCCCAAGGGACCAAATCAGAAGCACCCATCCAAATTGCTACTGTATTCCTGACCCACAGAAAATATGACATAATAATTGTGTGTCATTAAAAAAAAAGAGAAAGTCAAGCATGAAATATTTCTGAGATATGATCGTGCTGAATTTCTAAATATTTTCCAAATCAAATGTTCTGGAAATGCAAATTCAGATACCAAAGGAAAGGTAAATTATCTGGAACAGTTCCTTCTTCGTATTAAAATAATGTAAGCATATCAAGATAACCCTGATAACTCATAGTGAATAATGTAAGAAAATGCAAATGATAAATTGTCCACTGATGTTATATATTTTTAAATAAAGTCAGCTGTGCTGAAAGTCCTCCTTTCATGTATTTACATTAACTAATGTATTTCTCATTTTGTTTTGCATAAATATGTTAATGCTATTGCAATAGAAACTGGAAAAATCTAGTGTTAAAAACCCTCCTTAGTAGCACCAATTTTTGTGCATCAGGTGAAGTACAGTTATTAGTTAAACTTTATTTTATGCCAAATTGAGTCACATCATTTTGAATCATATTTACTTATCCTGTATAAACTGTCATCATTTCCTTATAATTAATGTTATAGCTTAAGGATTAAGGCTTTCTTTTTATGCCCCATAAACATATCTTTGCCCAGTTCTTCAAATCATATGTCTTTTATATGAAAATGGGGATAATGTGATCTAGAATTTAGGGTTGCCATGGAAATTGAACAAACATGCTAATTTAAAAGCACCTGCTATATAATTACCTGCGAATTTCCTTATTCCTTCCCCATTTCTGGACATATGATATATGCCTCTGTGACATAAAATCATGTCGATAAACTTACATATTTTTATACTTATCTATATGTGATAAGAACAGGAATCGAGGGTCAAACTCAATTTAAATTTCACCTGATTGCCTACCTAGTTCTGGAATTTGTAAACATATCTAAATAAATATATCTTTATATTTTCTTCCTTTCTGAGATCTAACTAAAATGGTAATTAAAAACTTTAAAAAGTTTTAAAACCACAAGGACAATAGTGGAGATAATGAAAGCAGACAACAGATGCTAATATAGTTCTGGAAGACACTAACACTTGGAGTAACCATATGATATTACTAAATTTCCATTAATCACTCTTTGAGAGATTTACCAGTCAAAGGTACGCCCTTATATACTGAGTTTCACAATCAGTTTCTTCATGCATGTCTTGTTTTTAAACATGACTGAAGAAACATTATAGTTTATAAGAAAGTTTCCATCTTGAAAATTTGAAGGACAAAGTAAAACGAACAGAAACAAAGGAACTTATGAAGGAGAATAAGGTGGAGCAATGAACCAAGAAAAAAGGAAGCTTTTGTATCTTGTGAATAGTTTACTCATCACAGAATTAAGTTATTCCTTAGGATGACGATTAATAAAACAAGTAGTCTGTGATGCAGTAAACAAAATATTCCGATTGGGATAAGAAAATGGAGGTTTTCAAGAGTAAGGTCTCAAAAAATACAGCCTATAAATTAATACCAGGGTGTGACCACATTGATAGGAACTGTAGGCTTCTGTCAGATACTTTAGAAACAAGTTAATGACAAGCAAAAAATAACTAAGCAAAAAAACCAAGATATTTATTTACTCTAGGAAAAATATATGGCTGCAAATGAAAGAAAATATAATGATGGTACACTAATTGATTCAGTCAAAGTAATATGGTCATAATCATTTCAGATTGGTTTAACAAATCATATTGGATTAACAAATAAATGGTTATGTAACCATATTGGGAAGATAAAGTATTAGAAATATGTGCATTCCTGAGTTAGCACTAAATGTTAATGTTCAAGAGTCAGCAGATTATGACCTCTAAAATGGAAAAAATATCAAGAAAGAACAATAACTTCCATGTAGTACATAACTGAATGGGAATTAATAGCCAAGCAGTCTGACTTTAGAGCCTATGCTTGGAACTCTTAGGATACTTGTTCTAAACTGTTAGGGATCACAACTCTTCAGATGTACTTTCTGTATCATACCTACCACTCTTCTTCATTTCTTTCTGGAAGTTCCAGGCTAAGTGTAAATCTTCCTGAAAACTTGTATATTGATTTTTCTCCCATCACATATGCAAAGCTAATATTTTAAAGCCTTGCTTCCAGAGCTATTTTCAATGACAGCACATCACTGGTATATCCTCCCTTACTCAAGAATTTTCCATTAGCATAACAGGTAGAGCATACACCCAGATATCATATTTACATTAGAAGTGGGAAACCTGAGGAAATAAAGGAAATATTTGATTGACAAGAGTAAATAACACCTGGAACATGATTCCAGCTCATCAGTTATGAGTTTTGGCAGCCATTATGGGTCAGTAGATGAACAAAGAGAACCAAGGACTATCATCCACCAATGCAACTGTTGCTATTGGGTTGCCATTTCACTTTCAACAATTTCCTCTGGCAAAGTCTGTGTATCTTCTGAGAATGATCATCAAGTATGTTTTACTAACATCTCTGAAAAGACTTTCAGCTTAAGATTATTTAACACATTGTTTTTTTCAGAGATAGTAGGATCATACTCCCCTTATTTGTTGTTTCAGTTACTCTGATTTCACTTACCCACAGTCAACCTCAGTCTGAAAAGAAAATACTAAATACACGAAGATGAGAGGGGAGAAATCCACATTCACATAACTTTTAATATAGTATATTGTTGCCAGTCTCTTACTGTGGCTCATTTATAAGTTAAACTGTATCACAGGTATGCACACATAGGAAAACGTGGAATAACTAGTATTGTAAACTAAACACAGTTTTTGACATCTACTAGGGGTTTTGGAATGTATCCCCTACACATGAGTGATACAGGAATGACCTTATCATTACTGGGAGGCAGAAGAACCCAAAGTAAAGAAGAAAGGAAAGAAGAAACAATAATAACAAAATAAATGGTTAATAGAATTGAGGATAGGTGGCCTCCAGAGGCAGGAAGTACATGGACTCTTTCATTATAAAGTTTATAGTACTTTGACTTTTTAAAGATATGTACATACATCACTTAAAAAAACTTTAAATTCAAATAATAGTAAACTAGAAGTAAGGTTCTCAAATATCACTGTGTCCTACAGCATATTACACTCACTTTGGGGTGACTCTAACCCCAAAGTGAAAATCCAACCCCCTTTCAAAGGTTGCTTTTAAATTAATTACCTTGTTGAAAGCTGCTGATTGTTTACTGATCTTTGTATTTTTGACCCTTTGAATATATTGAGGTGTTTTTTTTGTTTTGTTTTGTTTTATGTTGTTTTGTTTTTGTTAGGAAAGACTGTATATCAGACCGCATTTATTAGGCTGCAGCTTTACCTACTTGATTCTGTTAATCGGATTCCAGATTCCCTCAAATTTTCTATTTGTATTTATATTTTCCTTCCTTCAATTTGTTACCAGTAATTTTCATTAAATATTTTTCAATGATTTCAACTAGATTTTTAGGAAAAACGAGCAGCAAAAATATGCTCAGTACTCTATTTTGATTAAATTATCTACATATTTCTCTAACCTTTGAAAATTTCATCATCTGTTTGATTAAACATACTGCATGATATTTTAAATGAATATTGGCAAATAGTTCTTTCCACTTTACCTTTAATAGTTTTGAAATGTTATACAGTAATTTCCTTGTAAGTCACTTTATTCCTTTTGCTTCTTTAATTTCTCTGTTATTTTTCTTTTTAACATTATAAATCTTAGGCCTTCTAAGAAGATCCTAAGCAAAAGTTACCTGACAGAGCTTTTATTCCTTTTCTTTTCTTTGGCTATTTTATTATAAAACTCATTCTGTCTACCACAGACTGCTTTTTGAGCATGATTACATTTGGGGAATTCATTTTGCCATCTTACTAAATTATATTGACCCAGTTTCACTATTCATATTTCACAGCAGGATTTTCTTCAAATTTCTTCTCCAACTTTTCTTTTTCACAACAGAATTTTTAAGACTCTGTTTTAAGACTGTTATCTCAAGAGTGTGTTTTTCAAATCACAAAAGAAGAACAAAACAAGATATAAAGAAAGCAGATTTCAAAGCAGGCTATAAGTTGAAGTCAACAGTGAAGGTTAATATTCCATGTAGTTTTAAAAGTTTTATACCATAAGGTAAAAATAACCAAGCATTGCTTTATAATTCATTTAAGGTTATGGGCAGAGGGAACAGCTTTTACAAATAAGTCTACAAACTTTTAAATGTAGGTACTTTAAATGGGTTCATAATTTTCACTTTCTTCCATGATGATCATATATATTATATATATACATATATATATGTGCATATATAATACAATCCTTTAAATAATTCTACACCATTACCACTGTCTCCAAAAGGTACATCTTTAGTACTAACCCTGAAATTTGAAATTCAAGATGTTATCTTTACGTTCTTGATGAGCAGCATGGCCTATTTTTTCCAATGAGCTTAATAAAATGTAGCGTTGTATAAGAAACTAAAAGTTCAATAATCTGTCTAGATTGAAAACATCAATTTCAGAATGGTGATAATAATAATAATGAATATACACTATTTTAGAAATAGAGTAAGGTCATTTGTTACCTTGGCAATCATAGTGGTTTCTTTTCACTGGATGGGCATTTTTTAGTTTGGTGCTACATTAGTTTTTGCCATCAATTTAAAACACATAGCTACTCAGAGTTAAGAGCATGGACAAGGATTGGAGGAACTGAAATCTTTACTTCTAATTTTACATAATCAAAAAATATTGGCATGTGACTCAATTCAAACATCTCTCAGCTTCAGTTTGAGATCAGTTCTGCCTACCTGTGCACACACTCAGGGAATTTTTGAGAAACTTACCAAGGATCCTGAAGAAGTTGCCGATCCACACACCTGGTAAAATGCCCAGTATCTGCAGACACTGAAGCAAACACTTGTCTCCATGACAGCCCTACAGAGTAACGTCCTGAAGGGAGTCCCATCCACTGCTGACCAAACAGTTTTCTCACAACCAAGTCCATAGTAATAAGCCTGCTACCTGTGCACCCAGCAGAAGCCACTTGATCTGGCTGTAACACCAAGTGATTCTAATTCCAGAGATAAAACTTTCAGCCTGGGCACCTAACCACTGACAGTCTCTAATTGCCAAACACAGCCTGCAAAGACTAGAAGAGGTATTTACTCTTTAATATGCATTGATAACAGCCAAAAGCTACATGGATAATCACACCAAAGTAAACTAATGCAGCTCCAGTAGACTACTCCAAAGAAATGGAGACCTATGATCAATTTAGAATACTCTAATACTGTAATATTGGTGCATATATCACTCTTGCCTATATTAAGTCATCATATTGCCCTCCTTAAAAAAATACATTGTATACTAAAATATATACAGTTGTAATTTGTTAACCAAACCTTAATAAGGCAGGAAAAAGATTATTAGAGAGAATTAGTCTCCCTAAAATAAGCAAACGGAGACAGGGAGAGGAAAGTTTGGAGGAGGGAGGGAGGGGGGAGAAGAGAGGGAGGGAGTAGGAATGGAGGAAGGAAGGAAGGAAGGAAGGAAGGAAGGAAGGAAGGAAGGAAGGAAGGAAGGAAGGAAGGAAAAGAGGGAGGGAGGGAGGGAGGAAAAGGACAGAATGAAGAAAGAAAAGGAGAAAGATAAAAATATTGGTAGTATCATGTATGCTTTTTATATGTATTATAAATCTTTAATGAACTAGATAATATAATATTCAGTCATTTATACCTGTTAAAAATAGTTACTTCAGATTTCATTTTACTTACCTGTCTTATGGTAACAAAGTTGTGTTATTTTGTATATAGTAGGATTTCAGCATGAACATTTTTGAGACAAAAAACACAAAGTCATTATATGATCATATTCTCCATTGAGTAATAGATGTGTATATGGGGTGGGGGTTATTTAAGTTTATTTCATAAGAGATAATAATAAAAGCGCATAGGTAAAATATGAAATGCTTCTATGATTGCTTAAACATTTTTAAACACTTTTGCTTAAACCGCTCATGACCCTTTCTAGTCAAGTGTGTGTTAATGTCACCATAAATACACTAAAGGAAAATGTCATTTCTTGATGTAAAGACACTTTGGCATAAAAAAGTAACATCAATTTTAGATATTTTATATTCATATAAAGGGGGAAAGGGTGATAGGTACCCATCTATGCCTCTGCATATGAACAGGCTATACCATATGAACTTTTTAGATGACTTGAGAGATGAGTGCTCATTTATTTAAGTAGGCCTTTGTAGAGAAAAGTGTGAACCTTACTGTTACATATTGACCCAAAGAGGCACTTACAGGAGGAAGAAAGCAAAAGGGAAGAAGGTTTGGAGATTCATATGTATTCTTAATTTTAAAAATAAATTTTTGAAAGACCAGGTATCAGGTATGAAGACAGAAACTCTGAAACAGAAAAGGACTCAAGAGGATGAGAGAATTTAAAAACATTTAAGAGCAGAGGCATCTAAAGAAAACTGGTTACACTGGGAAATCACTTATGAGTTCACATTGTTCTTTAGAGATGTGTAAATATAGAAAAAATACACACAATCAAGGACAAATACAAAATATTCTGTAGACTATGGTTAGAAAGGTTGAGCACAAAATATGCTGAGACCTATAAAAATGCTGAGGACAGAAAACAGGGTTTTGATAACTGTGTTAACTGTAAGAATAAAAACCAGGACAAGAAAGGCCCTTATTTAGAGACATAATATTTAAAGAAGACAGAGAGAAATATAACGATTCAACTCTATTTTAAGCCTAACCATTATAAGAATAATTACTTTCTAATTGGTCCCATTGAATAAATGTGGTTAGGAGTGAGATGAGCATGAATACATGGGAAAGAACAGTAAGAGAACACTAACATTCTTTCAATGCTTTGAACTTAATTACATATAAGGGGAATGGAACAAATTCCAGATGTAGTCCTGGAACATCTGTCACTAATTTCTAAGGAATTACAAGACTAGAATATCCAAACAGGTACATACACATTTTTCTAATTCAAAATGTTCCCATTCACTTCATTGTGATAACTGTAAACCCTTCTTTACTATAAACGAAGTATTTTGGTGTGGATCTCCTCCCCATTTTTAAATTAATATTTTGCTGATTTGTTAACATTTACTCAAAATTAGTACATTCAATAGTGTTAAGCTAATTTGATTACCTTTGTAAACAAGGTTGCTTAGACTGATAAGTTTTTAATTAAGGGAATAACATAGGCAATAACAAGTCTAGATTCCAGCAGTCATTAAAAGAATATTTTATTTTGTGTATCATATTGGTTTTTCTTTGCAAGACCACTGAATACTTGAATCTAAATTTTTTAAATGTTCCTTTGTTTCTAATTAAATTCTGACCTCTTTGAGGTAAAAGATGGACCCTATTTATTATTTATCCTATAGTAGATGTTCAGTGACCTTTAACTGAATGAAAGTATGCTAACACTGATATATTAAAATGATTAAATATGGTACAGGCAATAATAGTCAAATCAATGTGTAGTTGGTTGATGAAGTGTTTAAAAGTGATGATTAACTTCTTCCTACTGCTGAGAAGATGGAGTAGATGTACTCTGTACTCTCCATGTTCCTCTTGTTAACCACAACTGAAACCAATGAATATTATATATATAAAACAAATAGAAGGTATCTGAAAAGTAGAGAAAAGAAGGAAGACTGGCTGGGATCTGTTTACTACAAACATAAGATCTTACTACAATTGTGTATATGTAAAAAAAATTACAGAGTCAATAAAGTCTCACAAGTTTAGGGTATTTTATTAATGTCTATTGTTTTAGGGAAAAATATTGTCATAATACTTTACACTGATCATATCACATCTTCTATACCATATTCAGCTCTAGGCATTACATTTTAAGATTAACAATGATGAATTCAATGACACTTTATGGTTTGCTTCTGTATTGGCTAGCAGTTGGTTTAAAATATGGGAAACAAGTAATTCTTAAACATCAGAAGGAAACATATAGGAAAGGAGCATCAGGGATGAGGCGAGAATACATATTTTTCTTATAAGCATAAGTGATTCTGATTCAGATACTGCACAGCTCCACTTTAAGACACATGATCTAATTCATTATCAATTGCTAATGTGTAGAATTCTATGTTTTTTTCTGAAGATAAAAGAATAGGTTAACATTAAGGTGATCAACCAACTTTTTGTCCATTTGGGGATATTCTGTTAACAAAAAGTTTTAAAACTACTTCTCTGGTAGTATTAATGTAACCCATGAAAAAACAAGATGATATCATACCCCCAAAAAAATTTTCTATAGTTTCAACTAAAGACCATGCAAATAAACAAAATATTGTATGCAACTTCTAAATGATATCCATTATGTTTTCTTGGGGGGAGCTTGTCACCATTGATCAACAACTGAATATATTATTGAATGTGTTAAAAGTCCTCATTTTGTTTTAAATTCTAACAAGTCCTAGAGACACTCTTTAAAAAGAAGAAAAACTTTTGGCATTACTAGCATTTTTTGAATTATTATGTAACAAATAACTACTGGCAGGTAAATTATTCAGAAGAAATTAAGTGTTACTAGAGAATTTAAAAAGACCTTTTGATTTTCTTTCCTCTAAATTTGTAAAAGAAAAGCAACTAAGGAATTGGAAATGAAACTTGAATACTAATATATTACTTATTCTCAGGCTATCTGGAAAAACTCATTCTTTGTATTTCCCTGCATGTACTTTCTCTCCACCATTAGAGCTTAAATCAAGGGAAAAATAATTTCTCCCAGTGTATGCAGAAAACTGCTTGATTAACATCACGAACAAGAAATTGTCTAAAATGAAGTTAGTTTTGTCTTTCCGTGCATGTAATTATTTGGGTACTTAGCATCACTATTTTCATCTGTTCTTACTCTTTTTTTTTTAATTTTTTTTTCACTAGTTAGGTCAAAGAGGAATTTATCAGTCTACACTCACACTACTTTCACAGGGACTCACCTGACTAGAACCCTTGAAGCCAGTGTTCAATCTGTTAGAGTTCTGTGAAGTGTTAATGCGATAAGTAAATGTGCCAGTGATTCCTGACATTATCTTCAAGGGAGTGATGTATGGACAGAGTTTTTGACTCTGTGGTAAGTCAATGGAAGAGAAATTTGTGCAAGCATATCCTATTGGTTCTCTACAAATCATAAGGTATATCCATCTGTCCCTGCTAGTTACTCCACTGATTGGTCAAGCTTTTTAAGTTGAGTTCCTTCTTTTAAGTGCATACCCTTCCCTGTGCTTAGTATCTTGGCACCTGGGTGTGGTGAATATGGAAGTATAATGTTAGGAAAGAAGAGAGAACATCCTTTCATATATGGTTGACTTAAACCTTACATACTTGCTATGATTCTTGCTCACTACTCACTCAGATGTGTCTTCCCTAACAGTATAAAAGAGAATATTGGGTACAAAGTCTACAACTGCATGATCTTTTGTCAAATTGGTTTTGGGCCACTGAATTAATGTAGCAGTTGAGCCAGATACTTCCTCCAGAGTCATCACTAGCTCAAAAAGGAATGAATCTATCCCCAAAGCAGAACAACTGAACAGTTGCAAGAGAAAATTCCTACCCAAGAGAATGATATAGAATGTGTCATTTTTTTGGATGATCTTTTATAGGGTGATCAAGAGGCTTTCATTTAGTGAATACATTTGCTCACTCAGTTTTGGAGAGTCGCCCTTCATTTATTCTTTCCCTTTGGAAGTACTTTCGAGTGCAAATTACTGCTATCAGAAGCCTTGAACTGAGAGGCTATTATTCTCCTTGCTCAGATTAAATTAATTTTGAACAGTTTAATGCAGCATGTCCGAGCTGCAAGTCCAAGTGGTGTCAAATCTATTTCTCTGCTTTTTTAAGCTGCACCTTCAAGGGCAGTATGATTCATAGTGAATGTGTTCTTCTAATGTCTTGCTAAGCGTTATTATTTTCTTTCATTTGCAAGTCATGAGGCTACAAATGTTAACCATTCTCCTCCTAACATTGTATAAAGAATGCATGATTTAAGCCAGGCTGATTTTCCAAAAGGAGCTTATTACATTTACTTGCTTTACAAATGAAATAAAGAAAAAATACTCTGTATCAAAGCAAGAAGTTTAAAAAGCTAATGAAACATTAGAAACAGAACTGCTTTGAGAAGCACTGAGACATCATCACTTGTGTTAAAAAGGAATTATCTTGATCTAAGTTTATGTAATAAAATAAAGGGGTTTTAATGATTGGCTATATAATTCTGTTTGTGTTTTTGCAGAGTTGCAAGAAAAAAAAAGGATATAAATCTACTTATCTTCTTTCTTCCAGTTCAGGCAATCTACTGTCTCTCTAGTATTCATTCTATCTGGAGTGTCATTGAAATGTGTAATAAAGTTTCTCTCTGTTATTGTAGAGCAAACAGTCAAAAGAATGCCAATCAATTAATGACAGGGTAGAAGATGTGCTTTAGTAGTTAGAGGTTTCAAAAACCTATCAACCTTGTGTCTATGTAAAGTACTTAAACTGTACAGTTCAGTGTAGTCTTTTTTACAGCTCTAATCACTAGTCCCATGAATTAAACAAATTAGTGTTTTAAAGGTTGTGAATGAAGATTGATGAAAATACTATATTGCAATCTTCCTTTGGTGTAAAGATCAAGGGTATTGTCCTTTCAAAAGCTGGATAAGAAAATTATTCATGTCATACTACTTTTTAAAAAAACAAATGAAATAGACTTACATGAGCTTAATGATAATGAACAGCTGTTATTCACATTCTAAAAGATAAATACAGTAATAATAAAACTTTATGTGAACATTGCTAAGAGTATTTGAGTCCTATACCTTTAGTCTATATAAAATATAAGAATATATTATTATAAAAACCAGGTATCACATTTGAAGAAAGATACTACAGTGTTGAATAACACACAGAAAAGGAAGAAGCAAGCCTATGAAAGACAGGGTAAGGGATGGGGAGGATTACAAAGAGGTGCTGTCATAGAAATTCTAATTAAGAGAATTAAGATTTCATTTTTGAACACAGAAGCTGAAACTCAAGTCTGTAAGATAAAGTGACAGTTAAGTATATATGTATCTATTCTCTAAATGCTAGCATATCAGAGTTAATGGACCGCTTTGAAGTTGAAAGACAATTGAAGTTAGCATACTGAAAAAGAATAGAATGGAATTCTAGTTTCACCACTAATTAGCTATATTACGTTAAGCACATTATTAAAATATTGACCGTCTTTTTAAATCTTATTTACAACATGGACATAATAATAATACCTAACAGATAAATTTATTGTGAGGATTAAATGATTCAATATATGTAAGGGGTTTAGGTCCAACACATTGTAATCATTGTGGAAACAGTAGCTGTTATCATTATTATCATTTAAAATAAATTAAAATAAATTATGACTGGAAGCAAAATTATAATCATCATATAGAATATAATTACCCTACAAGATAGTAGAGAAAAATAATACAAATAGCCCCCACAAAGGATTCTATTAAAGTATGAAATCTCCATAATTGATTACTCTAGCTAGGGATATTTGAAAGAGAAGCCATGCTTTCTGATATTGACATCCAGGTCAACCAAATTTTCCATCAGGATGTATCTCGCTTCTCCTGAAATTTACATAGCTTGGTGGAAGTTCACTGTGTTATGATGAATTTGAATTAAACTAGCAGTCAGCAGACCTAAATTTTTATACTAATTTTGACATTTCAAAGTTAAAGCTTTGAGAAGTTTACTCAGGTTCTCTGTTCCTCAAATTCAAAATGAGAACCATTCTACCCTCTTCTTTCATGATTTGTTGCTGTGAAGAATAAATCAAAAAATAAATATGGGAAAGGGCCATGTAGATAATGAAGTACTCTCCAAATACAAGACATTATTCTCATATTCTGCCATCACAGCATTTCACCAAAAAAAAAAAAAAAAAAAAGATGCTCTGCCTGATCTAACTATTACACAATTCACTTGGGTACTTTCAGTCCTTATCTTATTGTACTTCTTTGCAGCACTTCACTCTATTCACCGTTCAATTCTTGAAACTCTAATGTCAGCTTTTCTTAGACACTAATTTTTGCTTCTTCCCTTCCTATGTTTTTAAATATCATTCCTTAGTCTGCTTCCATCATTTTTCTTGCTCCACTCACCCTGCAAATATTTTTGTATTTGGGATTATTTTATATTTTTTAGGCAAAATATTCCAATTTATATGAATGTGTTGTTCATGGCTTTCCAGAGAAACAGAACTAGTAAAATGTATCTATATATCATATATATATACATACACATATATATATACACACACATTCTGTAATTCGTTTACATGTATACACATATATGTACAGATATGTGTGCTGGTATATGTGTGTGTGTATATATATATGAAAAAATTTATTATATGCATTGCCTCACATGATGATGAAGGCTTGCAGGCTAGACACTCAGCACAACTGATGCTCTAGTAATTCCAGTTTAATGTCATTTACTATAGAACTAGAAAGAATCAGTGTTCCAAATGAAGCCTGAAGGAAGTCTGCTAGAGAATGTTCTTACGCAGATGAGGCCATTTTTTTTTCAGACCTTCAACTGATTGCATGAAGCCAACCCACATTAGAGGGGTGGGAGAAGCAATCTGCATATCAAAACCAATTCATCTGAAAACATCCTCATTAGAAACTTCCAGAATAACATTTGACCATGTTATTCTGAGCATCCTGTGGCCCAGCCAAACAGACACATAGAAGTAACCATCGCATTAAGCAATGTGATAGCTCTGAATCATTGCCTTCAGGACAGACTTTTTTACCTTGAGTGTCACATTTCAATTTTTATCCAGATAGCTTCACTTGGATGTCTTCTAGGAATGAAAATTATGTTCAGAAGTAAATTCGATGTTTCCTTCCTGTTACACATTTACTCTCCCCAAAATACTGTGCACCGTTTCTCATATTCTCATCTTCAGTTAATGATTCAAAAATCTTAGTCATTCTTGACATTTTCCTCTCCCTGACTAATACACAATTTGTCATTAACTATAGATTTTACCTGTCAAATCATTCTCAGATGTATCTTTATGGCCAGTGCAAGCCCTCAAAATTCAAATTATTGTAGCTATCAACTAATTTGTCTTACATATTTTACATACCCCCAATATTCTTTATTATCATCCTTGAATTAAAAGCTGATTATGTCATTTTATGTTAAAAATTCTTTAGTTACTCTTCATTTTTAATAAAAAGTTTTAATTGTCTATACAAGGCTTTTGTGATCTAAACTAAACCACTACGAGTGACTATTACTTCTTAACCAATTACAGCTTTATCTTTGTGATAATTTGCTCTCCCTATAGAGAAAATTAATTGATGCTCATAGAAATTTCTCCACTTTCTAACAGACCTCAGTACAAAGCAACCCCCTTCTTAGACGTTATACAACAGCACCCAACCAAAGTCAAATGCTATCATAATTTTTTTCTAACACCTTTTCAGTGATGGCACTGAGCTTAAGTAAATGTAACTTATCCACCTACAGGTCTGTTTCTGGTGCTCCTTGGCTGATGGTACTGGCAACATGGGAAAACCTCTTGCTGAGAACTTTAATTCTAGTAAAATTTGCTAGGGAATTACGTGACTTAGCATGAATCATTTGTGAAGTGAGTAGTCATTGACTAATTGATCTGTCTTATAAACTTAGTGTCTCTGTTTATAAATTCTGCTTAAAGTGAAACGATACCTATGTTTGGAATTGAATTCAATAAATGATTGACAAAGGTCACCTTGAAAACTTTCTCATTTTCTTACATACTTGTTACAATGATATTGCGCATATGAGGAAAATAGGGAGATTCAATGCAAGGGTCATACGTGTCTCTTTCCCCAAGGACAACAAATCTTATCTTATATAAAATGCAAATCAAACACTGGATCTGTCAAAATGAAATGAATATAGTGATTCTCAATGCAACTGATATTATTCTTTCAAAAGAAGAAAATTCATTCAAAATTCATTAAAAAACTAAAGACTATCCATGGGATATTATGCTGTACTTTTTAAAAAAAATAGTCTATAAGTTTTCTTGTTTAGTGTTGTGAAATATATTAGACTAAAATATTTGTGATATAGTTATGCTAATATATTGCAATTTTTTTGTTAAATAACTGTTAGTACTATCTGATAAGACTATCTTCTTCTGAAAAGATTACCTATATATAGCTACATATTTTTCCTATTAAGAAATACATTTCCAAAACCCAACCAGCAGAAATTTATTCAAGTACTAGGATACCTGATAAGCAAACTAGTTATTTCTGAGTAACAAATACCAAATAATAGTATACCTAGTCCATCCTTTATTTCTGGTTCCAGTGGCCTCTTTGGGCAAATCACACAGATCAACTATAAAACAGGAAAACTCTCTATAAATAAATATAAATAATTTAAAGAGTATAGTAAAACATATAAAATTTACCATTACAACCATTTTAAGTATATAGCTCAACATTCTTAAGTATAGTCAATTTATTTTACAATAGATTTACAGAAATTTTCCACCTTGAAACAATGAACCATCATACTCATTAAGTAACTTCTCATCTGCCCCTGTTCCCAGCTCCAGGTAAGTACCATTCTGTTTCTATTAATTTAACTACCTGGTTACCTCATATTCAGCATGACTTTCTGTGACTGGTTTATTTAACTTAGAATGTCTTATAGGGGTCATCCACATTGTAGCATGAGAACAAGATTTCTTTCCTTTTTAAGACTAGAGAGTATTCCATAGTAAGTACATGCCGCAATTTGTTTATCCATTCATCAGTCAATGAACATTTGGATGGTTTCCATTTCTTGTCTATTGTGAATAATGCTGTTATAAATGTAGGTGCACAAGTCTCTATTTGAGATGCTGATTTAAATTCTTTTGGATATATACCCAGAAGTGGGATTGCTGAATCATATGGGAGTTTGATTTTTAATTTTTTGAGTAATGGATATACTGAATTAACAAAAAAGAAGTGTCAGCTAGGAAATACTTTTCTTAAAATATTCTTGGGCAAACAAGCTACTAAATTTTCCTAGAGTTAGGAAATACAGAGTCTCAAAAATCTTCCTAGTGAAAAGAAGCTAAGGCTGGAATATGGAAATGAAAATGGAAACTAGAGACACAGCCAAGTCTATTACATACTTGGAAAAGCAACTATATCACACCAATTTCTTTATACTTTTGGCTTTCCAAATATAAAACTGTATTTCTTTTGCATATATTATAGTAGCCATATTTTGGATTTCCTTTTCTCTTCATTTCTGTTTTTTTCTTCCAGAAACATAACAATGCTCTTTACATTCAAAGTTATGAGTCTTGCCAGCAAATTGGTATATTCTTCCTAGTGCAGATAATAATGTATTATGCTGTTGCCTAAGTTCTTTCCTAGAAATAATGAAAATATATTTGCTTTTTTTTCAGTCCTTCCAACCTAGTCTCATCATTTCAAGTGTGTTTATTATAAATTATTTCTTAAAAACATAGCTACCATAATTCATAATGAATTATATCTAATAAATATTCTTTGTTTTAAATACAATATAGTCAAAATTATCTATTTATATTTCTTTTAGGAATGCAAAATTATAAAACATCAATGATAAAATTAAGGAGAGTGCTTGTTCACTAGAAGTAGCAGAGAAAGTATATTCCCTAAATCCCTAGAACATAGAATACATAGAATTTTTAATAACCACGTGGTAGAACAGCAAAAGAGAGTTTATAGTGGATACTTAGGGTTATGGAAATGAAAGAAGGTTCTATAGATGATGCAATAGTGGTTGATAATAATGTTAAGTTAAGCAATCTGTATCTAAATATAAAACAAATAGCAGATGCAACAATGAAAGAACAAATTCTCTGATAAGTTGAAATAGGATTAAAAATATCACTCATAAAATGGATAAAATAAATTGAATAAACTAATATAACATTTTTGTATATTAAATTACTAACTAAATACAAATATATAAATAATAATGTGTGTGATTTGGACAAGATATAGGTGGTATCTAATATTTCTGTCACATTTATGAGTTTCCTAGGTTATTTGAATTGCAGCCAGAATGCATTTACTTTATTTTGACACTTCATTATCAAGATGAATAACCGGATCTTAGGCTATATGAATAAGTATAGTTTTCTTTGGTTAGTTTTTTAAAAAGCTTTATCAAGGTATAATTGATATATGAAAAATTACACACATTTAGTGTGTATATTTTGATAAATCTTTACATATACTGGTGTGTGGGGAAATGAAAATATAGAGTTTTAGTTTTTAAATTTATTCTGCTATAAATTTTATACACATGTGTTGCAAGAAAATTTAAATATGTCCAAATGTCTGTTAAAATCTTTCCTTGTACATCTCTCCACTTATGTTAAATCTAATTTTTCAACTCTGATTTATTTGTTTCTCTATTACTTATTAGTACTCTATTAGCCATTGATAATTATTGTTTAGAAAATTAAAATCCCAAACCAGTACATCAGATAACATATATAGCTATATTGATGTATACAGATGTGCATATCATATGTAGCTAAGATATACGTTAAATATGCATTTTTCACAGTATTTCTAAGATCTAAGTATATTGACTTTTGTAGGGTAAATGAATCACCAGGGTTTTTACCCTTCTACCATTAGCTTTTATGACCAGCACCTGGTATTGCACCCACCTCATGATTGTGCTCACCTGGGTCCAGGGGTGTGCGCATTCGTGAGTGGGCACAAGCAGACCTAGGAGGGGGTGGATAAAGGCCAGCATCCCTCTGGGAGAGAGAAAAACCCAGGAGGGAATGACAAAGCACAGGCAGGAGAGCATTGAAAAGGAGAGCATGAGGAGGACACAAAGGAGAATTAGAATGCGAGAAACATGTGTCTGTTTCTTTGCTGCCTGTTTTCCCTCCGTTCATTATTGAATAACTATGAAGATAATTCCAAGGACTCCGACCTTCTTAGGCTGCTAGCACCGAGGATGAATCTACCGGGATTGGGATGATTACAGAATAATTTTTTAACTGTCTTCCTTTATGGAGTCATATGTTTGGCCTTGGCTGAAATATATAAACACTGATTTCTAGTTTCATCCAGAGGCCAGGGCAATTTCGAAAAAGAACAATAATTTAGTAGATTAGGATGCTCCAGCGAAACAGTACCAGTAGGATACAGCTACATATAAAGATATGCAGAAAGGTTTTTTTTTTTTTTTTTCAGGAAGGATTAGTTCACATGATGATAAAAGATTAAAAGTCCCACCATCTGTCATCTGCAAGCTGGAGACCCAGGAATGCCAACGGTATAATTTCAACTCAAACCTGAAGACCTGAGAACAAGGAAAGCCAAAGTGTAAGTCCTTGTCTGAGTCTGAAGATCTGGCAATCAGGAGCACTGATGTACAGAGTAAGGGAAGGCAGTTTTGCTCAAATAAGAGGAAATTCACTCTTTTGTCTTTGCTCCTGTCCTATACTCACTGAATTGGATGATGCTACCCACTGTGGTGAGGCTGATCTTCTTTGTGCAGTATATCAAGTCAAATGCTAACTGCTTCTGAAAACGTACCCAGAAATAATGTTTATCCAGATAGATGGGCAACCCTAAGTGCAGTTAAGTTGATACATTAGGGTAACCTTCATGCCTAGGTTAATCCTGAGACATAAAGCATTTTTTCTTATTTTTATTAAGTTTAATTTGAAAATCTGAGTTTTAACTGTCTTTATAATTGTAATGGCATTTATTGACTTCTATGATTATAAAGCAAATGAGTGATTATAAATGACAACTGAGAAAATATGTATGGAAAGGCAATACAGATCTTGATCATGCCACACAGATATAATATTAAAACCACAACCTGCTAGTCCTTTTACTTTGCGTATCTAATATAATGATATGTATATAGTTATTTTATGATAAACTTTTTACTTAAAAATTATAAACAACTTTCCATGCCATTGAATACTTCTAACAACACAAATTTGTTTATTTTGAAAAACAGAATAGTATTCCATTGCATAGATTTGATACCACATAGCTAGCAGATGTTTTATTGTTAGATCTTTAGCTTTAAAATGTTTACTATTATGAATGCTGATGTTTTGAACAATCTTATACATTGCTCTACACATTTCTGAATACCTCCTTACAAAGATATCTAGAAGGAGATTTTACTTTTATGGGATAAATACAGATTTAGGACCATTTAATTGTCCTATAAAAATCATACATACATTTGTGCTCCTAACCACAATGTATGAGAATACTATATATCTACAGTAATTATTACTATTATTATTAGAAAAAAATGTCTTTCATTAATTAAAAACTTGAATATACCTGAAACTAGGAATTGAATCAATAGTTAAAATTTTAACCAACATTCCCTCTACAGAAAATCAGCAAAACCTCAGTGATATGAAATGTTCAAATGTTTATACAAACTTTTCCAGAGGAAAAGAAAATGAGTGAAATATGAACATGGCAAAAACTTGACCTAAAATCTAGAATGGAAAATTACAGTCACAACTGATAATGACAAAAAAATTCTTTAAAATCAAGTGCTAGCAAATTTGCCTATTTGAAGAAAAAGTTTTTAAGAAAATATTAATAAGGAATGAATGGCATAACATGTGTGATAATTTTATGGAAAAATGATAAAACTTTTAAAGCTATTATAGAAGACATAAATAATGAAATAAACACAGTGTTTGTAGAGAGATAATACACAAAGACCTACTTCCCAAACTGATCATGTATCTATACAATTACGATTCAATCAAAGTTCTTAAACTTTATTTTCCTGGAAAATTATGTACTGATTTGAAAATTCTAATAGAACAGCAGAAAAATGTAAAAATATTTCAAAAGAATGGAAGATTGGAGTGGACATATAAAAAAGTGAAATTAGATTCCTACCTCACACCATAGACAAAACTAATTCCAGTTACATTAAACATGTAAATCTAAAAGCAAAACATTAAAGCTCACAGTAGAAACAGTCACCTCCCTTTCCTGCGGTCTCTCTTCAACCCCTCTGTGTGCTAGTTTGGTGTAGCCTGGCACTGCTTTTGTTCAATGGCTGCTGAACTACTCTCCTAGTCACTATGGACAATGGAAAGTCCATGGGCAAAAGGAACCCTGAGAACAAGGATCTAGACAATTTGAAGTTATAGGGCATGTGTGTGACACAGTTTAAGATGAAGATGTTCATATCACATAACAAGCTAATGAGAATAGTGGAAGCAATAGGAATTTTCAGTCAGATTGGTCAGTCCCTAATTTGGAGGGCAATCAGTGAAACTGTCACACTTGCAGAGCTCTAGTTATGGTTCTAGCAGCAAACAGGAGTGTCAAGAGAGAAAGAACTTGCTATTTTGCTCTATGACAGGGCCGTGTATTCTAAATCAGAAAACTGGAGTTTGGTTTCAACATACTCTGCTTGCTAGGTTTTTTTTTTTTTAGTATTTTATTTTCCCCTTCTTGATGCATTTTAATAGTACATAAAATAACTGATCTATGTGCTCTTAAATACTGCATTTTGTTTTCCACATACATATGATTTACAAAGCGAGGCCTTAAAGGGAGTTACCAAACTCCTGGAACTTCACTGATAAGAACCCACGCCTTTGAAATATTGTAATTATTCCATTTTAAATAAACCCTTCTTAAATTATTCTCAAAATAAATTAAAAAATACAATGGTCTTTCATTGATTTAATTTCCATTTTTTATTTCTATATATTTATAAGTTATATATGATTATGTATTTATCAGTAATATTGGTTATTAATTACATAGCATAAATTATAGTACTACAGTCTTATATATTATATAATTCATTTCTATATTATAGAATATATACTTTATAATTATATTGTAATCATACATTTACTTGATAATTTGATATATATACATATTTATAAATACATGCATATACATGTTATCTGGTAAATGGGTTTGTGGACTGTGAAAATTCTGAGCTATAATTAGCATCAATAGTTATTATCTTGAAGTAGGTTTTTCAAAATCTATGCAATAATTATATCCTTACACTTATATAAAACTTACTGTTAGGCACTATTCTAAATATTTATATATATATGATTATATATAAAGCATATATGTATTTATATTAAAATAAGTCAAATAACTCTATGAGGTGGGTATATTTTTATTTCTCCATTTTCCATATGAGGAACTGGGGGCAAATAGATACTAAATAACTTGCTAAAGTCACACAGTTACATGGTTAGTGAGAGCTACTTCTAGAATTGGAATGTGAGTTTACCTAGAGTTTAGTTCTGCAGTCTTAGCTCATATGTACTATAATATTATAAATACTTGCAAATTTGTTCACTGCTACTACAAACCAAACATTGTGCTATATCTGAGGTTAAAACTCTGAACAAAGTCTGACATGACACTTGCTGACTTAAATCTTAAGCTGACTTAAATCTTAGTCTTACTTGAGATAGTTATGGCAATTATGATAAAATAGTCATATTAACTATTAAATTACATTTTAATGTCAGCAATGAAGCTTAAATCAAGGGTCTGTGCTAGCACGTAATTAAGACTTGACCTACAGAGAAAGTAAACCTTTCATTAATGAAGGAAAATTCAAGCTGCAAAATTAACACCAAATTAATATCACATTTTATTTCATGTTTTTCAATTTCTGATCATGTCACTGGACTACTTTTAATTGGGGTATATCGCTACTTGTTACTGATTTAAATAACTTTATAAAAAATGGGTGTTGGGTTATATGTGACATATGTTAAATATATTCTTTATAGTTTGTTATTTTTGTTTTTTCACATTCAAAATAAGTCTGATTCTAGACTGTATATTTTGTTTCATTAATCTCAATGTTTAGTCTTTATCTAGCTCATGCTAGTGTAAGAGCTTTGAAATCATTCTTATTTTCTTATCTGAGTTTAGCCTCCAACCTCCATGTATGACCATACGGGTCATACATCTTACGACTCACACGTGCAGCGAGGCAACAAGCAGTCCTGTTCAATTATTGAGCATGGACTGTAGCCCTGGACAACAAAAAAACCTGAACAGTGACCTTAAGATACCTTAGAGCCCACTTGGAATATTATTCAGTTAAGAGAAAGAAGTAAATCTTACTATTTGCAACAACATGGTTGAAACTTGAGGACACTATGCCAAATGAATTAAATCAGACAAAGACAAAATACTGTATGATCTCAATTCTATATGGAACTTAAGAAACATATAAGGAAATAGAGTAAATTGATGGTTTCCAGAGTTGAGATGGGGGTGTGTGAAGGTGGTCTTTCAGTTAAAGGATGAATTATATTTAGCATACTGACTATAATTAACAATACTGTGACTTTGAGGTGATATTTTAACTAACTTTATACACTGACAATCATTTCCCAGTGTATATTAATATCAAATCATCACACTGCATACCTTTAGCTTATTCAATGCTGTATATCAAATACATCTCAATAAAGATGGAAGAAATTAAAAAACAATTAGTATTTAGCAACGCATTGCTCTTTTTAGTAGGTATTTTAGTAATATTTTTGTATATAGTTATTTTGGCCCAGTCAGTCTTACATATGAATTAAAGAATGATTTTATAGCTATGAAATAAATTTCACTGGGACATTGATTAAAATTATATTAAAGTTACAAATTAATTTTGGGAGATTTTCTATACATAGTATTGAGGTTTTCTATCTAAGAATGTCATCTATCTTTTCATTTATTTACATCCTTTTTTAGTGTTCAACTAAAATTGTAGTTTTGTTTATAAAGTTCCTGAACATTTCTTGCCAAGATTTCTTTTTTAATGTCTTTGTAATTTTTGATGCTTTTATTGATTCATCTTTTCTATTGTATAGCCTGGACATTATTGCTGTAAGACAGCCATTCTCCATGGAGAATACTGGTAATATCTATAGACATTTTGTAGTCACAAACAAAATGGGAGGTGAGGGTATGCTACTGCCAATCAATTGGTAGAAAATAGAGGTGCTGCTAAATATCCTATAATGTACAAAGGATTATCCAACCCAAAATGCTAATTGTGTTGATACTAAGAAACTCTGGTATAAGACAAAAATATCATTCTTTTTGAATATGTGAATTTTGTCACTAAGTTTAGAGAACTTTCCCATATTTCCCCTTTGATCATCTTGGATTCCTCATGTATCTATACTCCAACAATATAACTGTAATATACCCCCTTCACTCCAATATTTGAATCTCATTTCATTTCTCATCTGATTATAGTAGCCAGGATGTCCAGAATGCTAAATAATGATGGTGAGAGAAAATGTTTTTGTCTCATTCCTATTTTGAATGGTGATACCACTGGTTCAGCATTTTTCAAATTGTGTTTCATAGAATTGTGGGTCAACCAGATGCTTCACATTAAAATAGTTTCCTTGGAAATGCTACATATCATATCCCTTTCCAGCAGAGTGTCAATTTACATTGGCATATTAAAGGAGCACTTTGAAAAATGATGCTAGAGTGCAGTGGTTCTCAAATCTTGACTGAATGTAAAATCACTTTTTAAAAATATACTGATATCTGCACCTCAGCTCCAGAAATTCTGAGTTAATTGATCTTTGGTGAGACCTAACAATAAAAATATTAGTTAAAAATTTCTCTGTGCTAATATACCACTCGTTTGAAAATTACTGTATTGTTTCTCATTAAACATGAAGATGTACATTATGTATTTGGATGTGGCTTCTTTCATTCAACATTTCAGAAGTTTCTCCTTTCTAGTTATTATAACCTCACTCTAATAATCATAATAACTAATGTCACCATATATATGTCTCACACACTTTTGAACTTTGCTGAAAGGAAACAAGAGGTTTGTGTCTTTTTAATGCACTACATGAATATTCCAAAACCTATTTTCCAAGTTTATTCTTTTGTAACTTTGAGTCCTTTTCATCTTTGAGTTAGGTTAAAAAGCACTGCTGTGAACATTTATATATTAATATATATAAATTATATGTAATAATTTCTAGAAAACACATTTGCATTTTTGTCTAGCAATAACTAAGTGTGTAACTATTATGTCACAGCAATAAAGTTCGGGTTGTTGCCGAATGTTAACTATTGCTGCCAAAGCCAATGATCAGAGACAGGAATTGAATCTATAAGGTCAACTTTTATTCTTACAAAGCCAGTGATATGATAGAACAACAGTAATGTTACCAAAACCTAAACAAAAATGCATACTCTCTCATTTCCAGCTCACCTTTTTCTGATGAGCTCATCAAAGACAGTTAATTATAAGTAAACGGCAGGTCAGAACAGGCCATCATGATTGGTGTCCCTAATGTTTGTCATGTCTAGCCTCCAGAATTTGTTGTTGCCTCGATCATCTTGACTCAGGTACACCCTGGTTTACTGGGCCTGGTCAGCTTCTGATGCCATTAATGTCTGGCACTTCCTTATGGTATCACTGGGGTAAGAATCTCACTTCAAAAGAAGAGTTTTCATTCAAAGAAGACATCATTAATCACATGGTGTTTGTGTGCAGCCTTGGCTGTGTGCATATGCAGATTCCTATACTAGGTATGGTATCCTTCCCTTTCTCTTGAGCCACTATCAAAATGATGGGGCTCAGTGAGTGGGAACCTTGGGTTACCTCTGAGAAAGTTTCAGCTGAGTTTCCATTCAGTGGTAACTGGTGAGTTTACTAAGGAAAAAAGATACTTATATTGACACAAATAGGCAAAGGCTGCATTTTAAAAGGCCAGGTTTATTAGGAAAAGGTAAAGGGGAAAACAAGAGGCACCTACAATGACACAGGTGAGCAGAGAGTTATATTTTGCTGGAGCAGTTGTTTTTATATAGTGTTCTTTTGGAAAGTCTATTCCTTTGTGAAATTTTATCGAAAACTATATCACTTCTAAGGTCTGGCTGGGTTAATCTGTAAGGACTGGTGTTTCTTTTTAATGCAATGTTGAAGACAATTTACAATCCTCATGCTTTGCTGGTTGGGTTATATAATAGTGCAGACATTTTGGAAAACATCATTTCAGTTTGTAAAAGTCAAACTGTACTATATAATCCTGCAATTATTCTCCAATTTATACACTCAGGATAACTGAAAATAAATGCTAACATAAAAATTTGTACAAGAATATTTATAACAGCATTATTACTAATAGCCAAAAATGGACATCACCCACATGGTCATCAACTGATGAAGGGATAAATATAATGTGGTATATTCCACCAAATGGAATAATATTAGGACATTAGAACTGGAGTATTGGTGCTACAACATAGATGTTGAACCTTAAAAACATCTATGTTGTGGAAAGAACCAATCAAGAAAAAATAAAACTCACCTACATGATTCCATTTACATGAAATGTCTAGAATAGAGAAATCCATAGAGAGGGAAAGCAAACTACTACTTGTCAGGGGACAGGGACAGAGGGAATGGAGGGGGGTGACTGTACTTAGTATAAGATTTCTCCATGAGTGATGAAAATATTTTAAATTTAGACAGTGGCAAGATTGCACAATTCTGTGAATATACTAGAAGCCATTGAACATTTTAAGATGGTAAACTTTGTGTTTTATAAATTATATTTCAACAACTATAATACAGAAAATGAAGTGAATATTAAATGTTTTATCACCATAATTTATCAGTAGGCATTAATAAAAGTAAGGAAGAGGCTATGAATATTTCTCTTTCAAGAAAAATAAGGAATTTAATCCCTCCAGAATGAGATAATTTCAAGAATTAGTATGATATATAAGGATATAGATAGACAGACAGACAGACAGACAGACAGACAGACAGACAGACAGACAGACAGACAGACAGACAGACAGACAGATAGATAGATAGATAGATAGATAGATAGATAGATAGATAGATAGATAGATAGATTCAATGGACAATAAGTGACAGAAAGTAGTAGTAACTGTTAGAAGAACAAATTACAGCATTATCCATTTATAAATACATATCTTCACATACATGCAAACACATTCCAGTCTGTAATTAGAAATCAACAGATTTTACAATCCATCCATTATACCATTCAGGGGATAATTGAGGAATGTAACACATACCATATAATTACTCAGAACCATCCAAAACATTAATTAAAGCATTAGTAATATGTTTTTGAGATACCAACCTCAAACAGTTATTGCAAAGATAATGTGGAAATATAGAACTCAGATTAAAAGTACTGTAAAATGAATGCCATTTAGAATAATAGTGGATTAGATAATCACCAAGGTAGAGTTATGGGACACATTAAGAACATAATAAAAGCTGATTCACAATAAAATGCCATTAAAGAAAAAAAAACCTTCATACAGCAAACAAGTAAAGCGTTATATTTTGCTACTACTTTTTATTTTAAATAATTTATTTATATATACATATATTTCACATCATTGTACTCCCCAGGGGTCACCCACCACCTCTCCTCCGTGGCCACTCCAGCTGGTCCCCCCACATCCAGTTGTGTACTTTCGTTTGGTTGTCCATATATTAGTGAAACCATTTGGTTTCTGTCTTTTTCTTTCTGACTTGTTTCTGCTAATATGATCTCTTCTAGGTACATCCATGTTATCATAAAATCATCAAATTTGTCATTTTTAATTTGCTACTGTTTTTCATTTGGAACCACAATACTAAAATCTTCATTTTATTGTCAAATTAGAGTTCAACATCAAAAGCTGTGTTTAAAAAAATGCTAAGTGAAATAAGTCAGAAGGAAAAAGGGAAATATGAGATGTTTTTTCTTATCTGTGAAATACAGAGAAGCCAAACAAGGATCAGGAAAAAGGCAAAACTGGCAGGGACATTAGATCTAAGACCTGCAGCAGGGGATGGGAAGTGACAGGATCAAAAGGGGAGGAAAGAGCACAAAGGAATATGATGACCATTCACAAGTGATGTGGTGCTGGGAAACTATGAGGGTACACCTGAAGGGAGAAATCAAATGTTGTACAAAAATGAACTATAATGTAAGAAAATAGATAAACACATTTAATTATTTTTTAAAAATGCCAATCCTGCTTATTTGTAAGTTGTTGATCCTCTGCCTTGCCTTCTGCCTTAACCAGATGTCACCAGCTAACTTTGTTCTTTTTTCCAGTCCTGGAATAAACTATTTCAACAAGGTGTTATGGTTATTTTTAGTTACCAATCATGTTAAGAAACCGAGATCTGGGAACTAGGTATACTTATAGTTACAGTTGTCATTGCTTCTAGGCTTTCAGTGGAGCAAGCTAGGGAAAGTATTAATGATAAGAACAATAAAGAGAATTATATGGCCTTATGCATGTGCTCAATTAAAACTAAACATTAATGTTTTCTTAAAAATGTTTTTTAATATATTTCTTTTTATTAAGAAAGGTTAATAAATATATATTTAATTTGTCCCCAAATAAACAATGTTTTAAAATTGCTATGTTAACCTTATTGCTAGAATAAAATTACTAAGTAGATTTTTAATTTTGCCTTTCTTACCTAAAATTACCCTGCTGAAGAAGTAAATTCTGGACATTATTTTCAAATGTGAAGCCATTATCTTTTTATGTAGTTCTTTTACCAATTTGACAATGCAGTTAGACTTGCTTATTTTGGTTTATTTTCAATTTTAGAGTTCATTGTTTTCTATTTTAATTTAATTATATTTTTAACATGTAAAATATTTATAAGGTACAAAATTTAAAACATATATTTATAGAATCTCACTTTGTGTCTATATCCCATAAGCCCAACTCCTACAGCTAAAATGTGGGAGGCATCATGTATTCAGATTAAAACATGTTCAGATATAGTATCTAAATCAACTGAAGTACCTTAAGCAGACACAGAGAGAACATCACTGAATCTATTACTATTGAAACTGGGAGAAGAATCATATATGCTGGAAGAAATCAGTAAATCAATTTAATCCAGGCAATCAAAGAGATCAGCATGGTCCACTTTTCATCACATAAAATCCAGGACATACCATACTGATTATGGATTTTATATTCTGCAATAGTTGTTCAAAATGATTTTTTTCCTAAATGCTTCATAGTGTAAATGCATAAGCAAGCACACAAATTACTTCATGATAGTAAAGCAGAGACTATTGATCTTTTGTCTGCTATTTTTGAGTATAAATAGACCTGGTCCTACATATGTTTGTTTCTAGAAAAATCTGATATCCTTGTGAAAATTATTCTGGCTGAAGTAGAACACAGATTAGATCTATTGAATAGTAATTTTCCTTCTAATGGACTACAGGCATGAATATTAATAAATATTGACTATATGAAATAAAATAAAAATACTTTATGCTGTTTGAAATAAATGGTAATCAAAAGTGCAATGAAAACATAAGAAGTGGGAAAGGAAAAAAATGACCTTTCGTTGTTGAGAAGTGATAGAAATACTGATTTGTATCATACTGCAATAATTCAAGGATACATTTTGTTATCTTTAGGATAAATACGTAAAAGATAGTAACAAAGTATAAATACTCTGGTAGTAATAAATATTCATACAAAAGAGATCATGATATAAAAAGACAAGCAGCAAAAATGATACAAATAGAATATGAAGACTAATATGATGATTAAATCTAATTATTCCTGGAAGTAGTATGAAATTGAGCAAGTATTTCAATTATTGAAGAAAAAATTTCATAATGAACTTTCAAAAGAAAACATCTCTATGCTATTTTTAATTGAAGAAAAATTTTCATAATAAATTTTCAAAAGGAAACATCTCCATGCTACTTTTAAGAGACACACCTTAAATATAGACACAGAAAAATTGAAAATAAGTGCAAATGATAAACTTTGTAAAAGCTGAGCCCCTAAATGGTGACATTTCATTTTAATAGTACCAAAGTAGTTACTAAGACCAGATTCTTTATTATATATGAAGTAGGATATTTTATGATAGGAATGTTCATCTACCAGGAATGTACAGCAATCATAACTTTATGTTTACCTAAAAACATACTATCAAATATGTGATGTATAACTGGGTAGAGTTAGCATGAAATAGGTAAGTTCATAACCACAATTAGTAAATTTCCACATATATTCTTATAACTGACATAAAACAAGACAAAAATAGTACAAATATTGAAGATCTGAATGGTATATTAATTTGACTTAATTGGCATACTATTGAATGTAGAGCTAGATGATCAAATAATACACATTATTTTCAGAGCACATGACTATAATCAAGTCATAAAGTATATGCCAATACTTTAAAAGATCAAAATCATGCAGAGCATATGTTCTCTGAACATAAGGGAATTAATTCAGAAATGAGTTACAAAATAACTATAAATGACTCATCTTTGTTAATTAGGAAAGAAACGTCATTTCTGTGATACTTGTAGCTAAATACATTTTAATGGATATTAGAACATGTGCTTTTAAATTAGTGGTAATAAAAAAACACTAAAGAAAAACGAGTTCTTAGACCATTAGAACAAAAATGTTTACCAGAAGGGGAATGAGTAAATCAGGTGAAAGGGGTCAGTTGCCTGGTGAAAGATGGAAACTAGATTTTTAGCAGGAAACATAAAGAAGCATATACACATGTTGGTTAATAATGCCACACACCTGAAACCTATATAGTGTTATAATGGTAGAAATCATTTGTAAATCCATCTGGGCAGGGCTTTTGTTTTGGGGGAGGGCTTTTATTACTGATTCATTTTTTCTGCTTGACATTGGTTAATTTAGGTTTTGTATGTTTTCTTTACCCAGTTTTGGATGGGTGCATGCCTCTAAAAATTTGTCCATCTCATCAAGGTTGTTGAACTTATTTGCATATAGATGTTCATAGTAACCTCTAATTATCCTCTGTATTTTGGCTTTGTCTGTTGTAATTTCTCCTCTTTCATTTATGAGCCTTTATTTGTGTTTTCCCTCTTCTCTAAAAGGGAACATTTAGTTGTGAGAGATTAGTAAGGCTATAAATCCATAATTCAGAAAATGCTTTACAATCATTAATTGGAACTTCAGAGAAAACCAAAGTTCCCACTAAGCTACCTTCCTTGATTCTGATAGAAGGTATTAGGTGGCAGTGGAATTGCTAAAGACTAGAAAGTAGTTCTTCAAGTCTTATTTTCCTTATCTCCCTAATAGGTTGCATTGCTTTCATTCAGTTCTGGAAGTGTATGTAAAACTTGCACATCACGTATGTAAAAAACAAATATATACAATTTTATTCTACAAAAATCATATGGTCTGCTTTTGTCATTTTCATACAATCATTAGCAGAGTCAAAGTCATATAAAAACATGTGTCCATGTTAAGAAGATAGAAAGAGAACAGAAAATTAAACCCAAATAAAGAACAAGGGAAAAAAATAATAAGAACAACGGTGAATGGAATAACCTCTAATGGAGTCAGCAACATTAAAAGTTGGTTTGCAGACTAAATATATTCATAAAATCCTAGAAAGAATGATTAGAAACAAAAGAGAAAAGTTGCCAAATGCAAGCATTGGGGAGTAGAAAATGATGTTGCTGCAAATGTTACAGACATGAACAACTATAAACCAATACATTTGAATATGCAGATAAATTTCTTGACTAGCTCAACACACTAAAACTGACACCGAATAAATATAAATGTGAATAATCCTATACCAATTAAGAAACTCAGTCTATAACAGCAAATTTTCCTACAAAGAAAATTTTATAACCATATGGCTTACCCAGTAAATTGTTTCAGACGCTCTCAGAAGATGTGTAAAACTTGTAGGAATATAAAATTATAGGAAAAATCCCTACTTACTTTATGATGTCTGAATGGGATTGATACTAAAACCTGACAAGGACACTAGTAGAATGGAAAATTACATTCTCCATGGAATTTCAACCTCTCAAATGTAAATGTAAAATTACTAAACAAAACATTAGCAAATCAAATCTTGGGACATATGGAAAGGTAATTCATTATGATCAATTTGACTTTATTACAGAAATGTGAAATTATTCAATGTTAGTATTATAATGAATATGGATAAAACAACATGATTCTTTTAGGAGATACTTAAAATACTTGATAAAACTTATAATACAATTCACAGAAAAACTTGTGATATTAGAAGTTTCCTTAACCTAATGAAAGCTATAAGGATAATAAAACAGCTAACATAAAAATAAATGTTGAAAGCTCTCTCCTTGAGCTCAGAAACAATACAAAAATATTCTATTATCACTTTTACTCAAATTTTACTGGACTAGTTCTGGTTCCAATGAGAATGAAATAAGTACACTTTTTTTCTCACCTAGTGAATGAATATGGAAAGAATGCATGATACAGCTATTTGAGGAATCTAAAAAGTTAATGCCAGTAAGCAAATTGGGGAAGATTGTCAAAATTTAAAGTTCCATTAAATTGGTAGTGAGTTTATAATCATTTTTCTCTGGTTTCTTTCATCCTAAAGTCAACAGAACACAACACTTAGGACAATGAAGGCAAGGATAGCAATCACTCCAGAGAAGGCCTTTAGCTCTAGCTTGAGGGCCAGAAAAAGGCAGCCCTAGTGCTAGAAGAGGACAGAAGTTATCATATTTTTCTGTATCATATATGCCAGAAATATGCAAATCCCAGGATTGCAGTAGAAACAGTAATAGGAGACTGCATGAGCCAAACACTGAGGAAATGAAATCTGCCTCTTCATATGGTGGAGATATGATTCCAAAAGGGTGGCTCTTGTTCTCATGTCACTTGAATCCATAAAGTATTGGAAAAATCATGGAGAGAGAAGAGCTGTAGAAAGTGACCCCACTAAAGTTCGTAATATTACTCTCAAGTCATGTATGTGTGGAACTGATTCAAAGCTTCCTGAAAACAATGTATTGTTATTTGTGAGTTACAGCAATTCTAAAGGTTTGGATTTCATATTAGGAATGATGGAGATGGAAAGGGAGTGGGAGGGATGAGATATGAAACATACTGTTAACTTGGAATTATATATCCATTAAACATATGCATCAGGCAGGTATAAGAATGACACAAACATGGATGCAGAAGGGGACCTATTAAAGTGTAATTTTCTATATTTCACTGTGATGTGGTAAAATATTTACCCTAAGTGAATATATATATATACATATTTCCAGAGAAACTAGTCAAAAGACTATGCAGTGACATAATAAAAATCAACATAGATGAATTAGAATGAAATATTGTAAAGGCAGTAAAAGGGGAAAATAATGGCACATCTCGAAATATTTGGCAGTACTCTTCAAAATAATACATGGGCCAAAGAGGATATATAGGAAAAATCAAAAATATTTCAATTGAGCAAAAATTAAGAATATAGTGTATCAAAATTTGTAAGTAGTTAAAGCTGTTGTTGAAAAGAAATTCATAGCACTAAATGCATACATTTAAAAAGCGGAAGTGATCCAAATCAATAATAGAAGTTCTTACCTCAAGAAACTACAAAAATAAGGGAAGCAAACATCAAACTGAGGCAGGGAAAAAATAAAGAAAACAATAGACAAATGAAATTGAAGATAGAAAACAATAGAGGATATCAAACTTAACAGAACCAAAAATATTAGTGAGAATAAAATTAACAAAGAAGGAAAACAAAACTTACTAATATCAGAAAAAGAAGAGGGGATATAACAGACCCTATAGACACTAGAAAGAAAATAAGGGGATTCTAGAAATATCTCTACATATATAAATTGAACAACTTGGATGAAGTGGATAAATCCTGAAAACTACTATGATTGACTTTAAAATGCCTCTCCCAAAATACTTGCACAGTGTAATTACAGGAATGTGAATATCACATTATAAGCAAAGATAAGGCTTTACAAGTGTGATCAAATAAAGAATCTTCTTATAGGGAGATTAGCTTGCTGACCTCTATGTAATCGTTAGGGTTCTTATGAGACAGCTATGTAAAAATAGAGGCAGAGAGCGGTTTTAAGTTATTATATTGCTGGTCTTGAAGATAGAGGACAGTGTCCTGAGCGAATTGCTGCAAGGAAAACAGCTGTAGAAGCTGGTAGAGGTAAATAGATGATCCCCTAGAGTCACATCAAGAAGCACAGCCCTGTCAACACCTTTGATTTTTAGCCCACTGAGACTCATTTAGACATTTTGACCTCCAGACTGCAAGATGACAAATCTGTGTTTTAAGTCACTAAGTTTGCGGTAATTTGTTACAGGAGCAACAAAAAAGTGAATGCAACTACATGCTAATAGAAACCACCTAGTATAAAGTAGATAATCTGGATTGTTTTTAACAATTAAAATAATTGAATCAGTATTTAAAAACCATCTCAAATAGAAATTTCTAGGCCCATTTGGCTTCCTTTGTGAATTCTACAAAACATTTAAAGAAGAAATAACACGAATTCTCTACAAGTTCTTCCGGAAAATTGAAGAGTTGGGAATAATTACCATGTCATTTTCTGAAGTCAACATTAACCTGATAGCAAAATGAGACAGGATAAAAACAAAACTATAAACATGTCTCTCATGAAAACAGATACAAAATCTTCAACAAAATATAACCATACCTAATCCAGGAATTGGTTTAAAGTTTATGTAATGATCAATTAGTTATTTTTCTTTCCCCAGGGAATACAAAATCAGCTTCAGTATTCAGAAATAAATCAATCTAATTCAGTATAAAATGGGTCTCAAAAAATAAAAACATGCAGAAAAAGCATTAGAGAATGTACAAAATTCTTTTATTATATAAATGCTTAGCAATCTAGGAGTAGAAGGCATCTTCTTCAACTTGATAAAAATATATAAGAAAGCATAATACTTAATACTGAATGAATTTCTCTTTCTAAGATAGAGTATACAGCAAGAATGTACACTCTCACCCTGCCTACACATTGTACTGGAACTCGGTCAATACAATAAAGAAAATACATGAGTTAAAGGCACCATATATTGGAAAAAACTAAAACTGTTCTTATTTTCAGATAATATGATAGTACTTTTTAAAAAATCTCAATCTACACTAAAACTCAAAGAAAAACAAGGTAGCAAGATATAAGTTCAACTCAAAAATTAATTGCATTTTAATACACAATGCAGTGTTTTATTTTCTACAAAAGACGCATACTAAAAAAGTCATTGCAATATTATTGGATGGAATGTACCCCTGGTGGTTATGCTATGAAGTGACAACAAATGATTGAGAATATTATATGAACTAAAACAAAGACAGTTTTTGTGAGTATTGATTCCAATTTGGAAAAAAAATACTACAGGCAAAAATGCTATTAAACAGCATTGCATGCTACTGAGAATTCTTTTGTCAAATGAGAACCTGTCAATGCAGCAAATTTTGTTGTTGTCTTATTGTAAGAAATTGCTATGGAAACCCCAGGCTTCAACAATTAGCAAGCTGAACAATAAGCAGCCATCAACACTGAGAGACAATCTACCAGCAAAGATCACAACTTGCTGAACGTGCAACAGATGATTAGTGCAATTTCACTTATATGTGAAATGTACAGAAACAAAACAGAGGAAGAGACAAAAATAAGCCAAAACTAACCCTAGGAAACTCTAGAATGGAAACTATCAAAAGAGGAGATTGAGGTAGGGAAAAAGAGATAGGATGGTGACCAATGAATTATGGTGGAAGATTATTGGTGTTTTGGTATTGTACGTAGTGTGGTAATAGATCTGGAAAGGTATTAACCTATACTCCTAAGTCATGTTCAGTGTTGTAAACAAAGGTTATCTCAATTAAAAAATGATGCAATTTTAAAAAGTATTTTAAAATTAACATATTTACATTTTTAAGACATAATACTATCACACAGCTCATAGAGTGTAAACCTAACTTTTATATGCACTGGAGAAATTTATGTGCTTGCTTTATTGTGATATTTACTTTATTTGAATAATCTGAAATTGAATCAACAATATGTGAGGGGTACCCCTTATTCATGCTCTTCACTTCAGAGGAATTTCTCCTCATTTATCTTTGGAGCAAATGCTTGGCTGGAGCAAGGGACAAAAAAGATGATATGAAAGGAAACGAATGCATTTGAAGTAATTAGGTAAACAGAAACACAAGATAGAAAAGAAATTAGGGGAGAAGAGGAAACTAAGGCTGCAAATACATTTTGCTTCTGAGCTAACTGTAGAAGCTTTCTAATGACCATCTGAGGAGTCAGCTTGTCTGTTGCTTAAATCAAATAAAAGTAATACTATCTGTTTTTCTTAGGTGCATAAGTTCGTTTTGAAGACCAAATGGATAAATAGATGATGTTTGTAAAAACACTTCAGGAAGATTAAAGAGCAGGAAATCCTGGATTGCATTATTTAAAATTCATTTCTTTTCAAAAATTATTGAACTGATTTACATCATTGAAAATTCATTTTCTTAAAGTATGAATACAATGTCTTTACAGTTCTCCATCAGGAAGGTTCCATTTGTTCTTTTCCCAATACAATGCACAGTTTTCTTTTTGAGACATTATATAAGCTTTTAGTTTAAATGACTGACACTGACATGAATTATATGTCTATGAATTTGAAATGTCTATATCATTACTGACAACTCAGAATCTGACCATTCATTTCTACATCCCCTTGTTACAAAAAGATGTGCCATGCAATCATATGCTACTGGAAATGAGTGCCAGACACAATGATTGATATGCTAGTGGAGACACAATAAATATTAATTGAATAAGTGAATGAATGAGTGAATTTTTGAACCTATAACTAACTTACAAGAATTATTTTAGGATTCCATATTGTATGGCTTGATCTTGGCAATTCAAAATCACTACATTTTGTGGTCTTGGACCAATTGTTCAATTTTTTGAGTGGGTGGAATTTCTATAACTTTTTTGATAAAATAAAAATATGTATTTACACACTCTCACACAGTTTGTATGTAATTTCAAGGGAGATTACAGACATCTCAAAGTTCATTCATGGATCTTAAGTTAAAAATCCAGAGTCTAGTCAAATTTGGCTAGGATTTTCTTTGCTAGTTCTATTGACTATAGACATATAGTAACCCAATGTACTTACTTTTTAATATATTTAATAATTAATTTTAATAATTATTAGATAACATAAAATGTATTAAGTAATAAAATATAGCATTAGGTGAAATAAATGGCATAATTTCAATTTAATGATGAGTATAAAATATTTTATGATGTGTATCATGTATGAATTTCACTATTTTAGATACCTTACAGAAATAAATTCATGCAGTATGTGTCTCTATGCAACTTATTTTACTTAGCATAATGTTTTCCAGGTTCATCTATTTTTTGTCACAGATGGCAATATATATTTTTTGAGACTAAGTAGTAGTCCATTGTATATATTCAGGCAGTTTTACTTAACAATGGGAATATACTCTGAGAAATCCATTTTTAGGTGATTTTATTACTGTGCAAACACCACATAGTATACTCATGCAAACTTAAATGATACATCATACCACACACATAGGCTATATATAGAGAGATCACTGTCACATAAGTGTTCTAGTAGTCACCAAAATGTCATTATGAGGCATATTATTATATATAACAATTTCTTTATCCACACACATGGCAATGGACACTTGAACTATTTCCATATCTTGCCAACTAACTACATTTCAAGTGGTCAATAGCCCATGTGGCCAGCAGCTACTGTATTCTGTAGTATGTTTCTAGGCACAATCTCAAAGCAAAACAGCTAAATCAATAGCTTAGGTAATTTAAGTATTCAAGTGCTAAAGTTTGAATAAAGCATAGCATTAATTATCTACAAAATAATTATCTAATGTTTTCTACAAGCACCTCCCAAACATAGACTCACAATTGAAAAGCATGCCAAAAAATTATTTCTGTCTCTATTTCCACTCTAGGTGAAAAGATGCTGTTTGCAAAATGTACAGCACAGACCAGGGAAGCAAAGCAAGCAGGAAATCCATTGGCTAGTTCAGAAACACAGTGAAGTTTTTAATTGGGGATGGATTTCTGACATGAAAAGATTCTTAGGCTGCTTTCATTCTTAAAGGACACAGTGGCACATCAGATTTAAAATGCCCCCTTACATATATGATTTAAATAAATAGCTAGTTTGTTCAGATAGTACAAGTGTCAAAAGTCTAGTAAGGAGTAGTTTCTGGCAGAATGCCAGACAGGATATTTCAGATGTTAAATTTCTATATTAGGTAAGTTATAATAAGCTCATGCTATTTAAATGTGTTTTAAGCCTGCACTAACTGAAATTAACAAAGGCCAAAACTCAAGACAAGTAAACTATAAAGGAAAGAAAGAAGAGCAATTAGCTGCAAGTTGAGAGGTGATTAGCCACAAAATCTGAGGATGTCCTGGGTGCAAGTGCAAATTCCAGGAGTTAAAATTTGGGGAATTACAGGGGTAATACTAACCAGGAAATACTAACCAAAAAAAAATCTAGGATAGCTATTGTAATATCAAAAATACAATGTTGGAAAAACATTTGGGTAAGAGAACATTAAGATAAAAAGTTTTAACCATTTTGAGTTGATTTTTGTACATGGATTAAGGGAGTTTTCTTGGTCCATTTTTTTGCATGTCTTAGTCCAATTTTCCCAGCACCATCTATTGAAGAGGCTATCTTTGTTCCACGGTAGCTTTTTCACACCTTTGTCAAAAATTAGTTGACTATATATGTGTGGTTTTATTAGAGATCAGACATGAAACCATAGCATACATAGAGGAAAACTTGGGCAAAACTCTCCATGAACTACAGTTCAGAAATCCATTTCTGGAAACATCCACAGACGGCAAAAAACTGAAGGAAAACATAAACAGATGGGACTACATCAAACTGAAAAGTTTCTGTACAGCAAAAGAGACAACAGAAAAAACTAAAAGATGCC